>JAPMOB010236859.1:0-15403 GCA_029875015.1 Lepomis gibbosus
GTGTTTTGGATTAATTAGCTGATTAGAGTGTGACACTTTGAGCCTACAATACTGAACCTTTTCACAATATTCTAATTTTTTTCTAAATTATAGCAAATAAAAGCTTGAAATATCTCACTTTGCATGTAATGATTCTATATAATATATTTGTTTCACCTTTTAAGTTGAATTACTGAAATAAATGAACTTTTGCATGATATTCTAATTTTTTGAGATGCACCTGTACATCAATAGATAAACAGAGGAAATATAATAAACACAACATGTGACCACACTTTATATATAAATATATCCTTCAGGTGAATCTTAAGCAACAAAGCATATACAGACAATAAGCGGGCAACAATGTACAAAATCACAAGAAAATGTTAAGCAGGAATTCATTAAGTCCTCTTGGAGCCAAGGTTTGCAGAGTATAAAGAAGAAGAAGAACAACAACAAGTAACGTAGTAGTAATAGTAGTAGTAGACAAATGGGGGACCACACGTATTATTTAGCACAAGAGCTGTAGATTCTCCTGCGCGCTTGGAAAGGGCTGAGCGGTGGACTGATGATGCATTCATGTGGTGTCGGAATAATAAGAATAAATCTAAATCTTTATTGCAAAAAGACAAATAAAAAGTACATGAAATATAAGTATATGGAACTTGAGTCGTCCAAAATCACGTCTTACATTTACATATTTTGCAAGCATGTAATTTGTAATATGGTTATAATGGTTAGTTTGCTGTCCATGCAGAGTGAACTAGATGTCTGCATCTTGTTTATATGGTCTAATAATGCTAATCCAACATATCTTTGTACAAGCATCCATGTTGAATTCGACATTTCTCCATTTTGGTTATTTTACATGTGAGATTTCTGTATTTTGGTGTTTCTGTTTTTGCTTTTTCGCGCTGCTTTGACGTGGGTGAGGCTCGGCTGGAAAAGGATGATGACACGTACTTCTGCGCACCAATCAGGGAGTTGCCTGCCCCGTCAATCTAATGTGACCAAACTACACCCACACATTCCTGATGAAGCACATAGGCTGTGTGTTAAACAAGCGGGAAGCTTCTGGTCTACAATATGAAGCTGATGCGGAAGTCCCTGAAACCTGCATTGTATTGAAAATCCAGCAGGGGGCGACTCTTCTGGTTGCAAAAACAAATCAGGCTCCATTTGAAATAATGGATAAATGACCCTACTTCTCAGCTGAATAATTACCCCAGTAAACACTTTCCTGATGAGTTTATGGTGTCAGTCGCTAGTTTCAAGTCTTCCTCAATAAAAAATGATGTTGTGATGCTTCAGGGTAAGGTTATCTTTGATTCACAAGTTGTTACCATGGTGACCTGTCAATCAGGCTAGGGTGACTCGTACCCTCGGCACTGTGTAAATTTAACCAGCATTATTGAAAAAGCTTATTAGGAGTTGGCTGTTCACTTTCTCTGGTGAGTACATTTAGTTTTAAGACTGTTGTTCACTAGACAAACTTATCAGCCCTGTTAAAATCACAGTTAACGTGAATTACAGTTGCACCTAGCTAAGCAATCTAGCTAGCTCCGCACACGGCTGCTAGCTCTACCGTAGCGTCACTTCCGGGCACTTCCTGGTTGCAAAAACTCGACATGGCTGCGCCCTATCGGCCAAACTCAAGGCTTCAAAACGGCAGTCCACAAACCAACGGGTGACGTCACGATGACTATGTCGATTTCTTATATACAGTCTATGGTGTTAAACTGCTAATTAATAATTAATTAAACTTTGATAGTTCTTATTAAGTCATGAATTTAATGTTAAATATAAATACAGGGTTTTCAGGAGAAAGAAGTTGGAACTAGCAAATATTTGGCATTTTTGCTTTATTTAAATACTGAAATCATTTTTTGTTTGTCAAAATCATTGCAGTTTGATTTTCTGTCTACTGACTAATCAATTAACTGACTAATTGTTTTAGCTCTAATTACAACCTGGACAGCAACTCCTTTACCGTGGCAAAGGCTCATCATCCATACACAAAAACAGTGGATGTCCCTCTTTTTCAGTCGTAAGCACGCTCAGCTGAATGTCACTTTTATTAGTTTCATTTATCACTTGACATGATGTAAACACGGTAAGGAAAGTATTTGCATATTGCTGCATCAGGTGCAGTTTTGTTCGCTTGTAGCTGTATTAATGCAGAATGAGTCTCCCAACAAATTTGTTTTGGGATGCTGAGGAGATGCTACACCCGGGCTATTATCATTTTATGCTGTAACATCCACTCAGGATTTATCGCCCATAGGACTTTTCCATCAATACACTGCACTGCAGATAAATTAACCCAATAGCAATCCGTCTCTTACAACAAAAAAAGGAGAGTCTCCGCCAGCTCTGCTCTCTGAATCACATCTAACAAATGTGTTTCTTTGAAACATCTAGGTTTTAAATATTATATGCTGAGAAGCTTTAAAGAAGGGCAGTATAAACAAGAACGGTGATTGAGTGTAACATTATCATCTTTGTATTGCCTCCACTTGTCATAATGAGGATTTTTTTCAGAGTGAGTGTGCTGGTCTCTGAGTGGATGTGTGTATGACTGTATGTTGCACATATAGCATCATATCTGCCTTTCTGCTCCTTCCTGGCCCTCTTCCCTCCTGGAATTTCTGTGCGTGAGTCTGCTTGGAGGCAACAACCTGCTCATCACTAGTGTAAAGAGAGGCAGGCAAAAAAAACGAGGAAATGAACGGCGTCTGGGACAGGCCCAGGGCACGCAAGCTGTTCAAAGACAGGCAGGCAATGTGCGCTCTGCCAGCCACAAAGCTGCATTTTTATTGCAGGAACAAAACCCAATGAGAAGTGAAAAGAATTCACAGAAAGAGAAAAAAAGTGAGAGATACATCTGGGGATTTGTTAGAACAACATTCTGCCGCCTGTGGAGGCATGAAGGGTGGCCATATTGCATCCCCATGGAGAATTGGAGATCCTCCATATCCCGCTCTCTGCTCTTCAATGAAGAACTCGGAGAAATCCGCAGTTGGGTGTATTATAGAATGTGAAATCATTGTGTCACAACAAAGTCAAGAAAGGGAAAGAATCCTGACCATGGGAGACAAGAAGTCATGGGAGAAGAATAGATTGCAGCAGCAGACAAAGTTTGAGCATTAAAAAGAAGGTCATCAATGTTGTGGATGACAGTGAAAAAGGGGAGCAATGTCAGCATTCTGTCAACCAAGGGAAAACATTTTTATTGTATATGTAACATATACATTACAAAGTAATAGTAATAGTAAATGTACTCTTTGATTTGAAGTTACAACACAAAATTTGCCACATAAAACCCTCTCTGCCTTTGTTTTCTACCAGGCATATCTCTCAGTTTGTTCTAAAAGATAGAGGAGGACAGAGGCAAGAAAGTCAGCTAATGTCTCTACGGATATGGAAGGTGTTCCTCATCTCAACATCAGCTTATTGTACCCCGGGCTACTGAGAGGAGGGGCTGACAGAAATATAGCCAAACCTATCCTGCTTGCTGTAAAGCCAGGGATATGTAGTGCTTTAAAATCCCTGGCACAAACCTTGGCGGTTGAGGGCCATTTAATAACTGCGATTATAGAATTAAATGGGATTAAAGTGTTATCATTAAACAGAATGTGACCTGCTAACTCCATGACTGAATGAGAGGTGTGCAGCTACATTTACAATTTGCACATGTAGTTGTAACTATATCAAGAAAAGAGTCTTATAACAATACAGTCTGTAAACCTGAGATACTGTTTTCCTTTATCAATCAAGCAAAATTATCCTGATCATTTTCAGTGAAAACAGAGTGGGACATCTTACTGTTTCCAAGCCACGTTATAGCACAGAAACACATGGGCGTCTTAGCTGCAGTGTCAGCGATACTTTCCTCCTAAGTTATCAAGTCTCACATTGTTCAGAGCAATAATAGACATAATCATCTGAATAGGAGTCAGGTGTTTCTGAAATGTTCTGCCTTTGGGCCAACACTAGATGCCCCTGCCATCTTCAGTGGCATATATCGAGACTGCCAAGAAATGCATCTCAGCCACAGCCACTACTGGCTGGTTAATTAGAGAGTGCTCCACCAAGAGCACTTCTACCAAGAGCGCTGCAGCAGAAATGGAGATTGAAGAAGAGGAAAGTTCTTTTGTATCAAAGCATACAGCTCAAATTCACCCATCTGTCCCATCTTGTGTGAAGTGGAGCACTTTGGTTTCTCTGCAGCTTCTAAATTATATATAGCAGTTCATGAATCTTGTTATTAACACTGATTAATAATCGAATAGGATGTGTATTATTATTCAGAGTGTGAGCCAGAATACACCATTGAACACAATGACCGCCTTTAAACATCAAACCACAATAACCTCGACTCTGAACCCACTTATCCCCCATAAAATCAAGGGCAGGATCAATACTGTTAGCAGGCTTTTCATCTTTTAAGCTGTGTCAACATTTCTTTTGTGAGTTAGCCAAACTAAAAAGGTAAAGGGAGAGCTAGCATAATTTACTGTGTAAGTCATTTTCCTGTTTGCTGGATACAGCAGTGAATGACTGTACTGACTGATAACTAATACCAGCTGATAATAAATAATAAGCAGGAGTGCCTCAGTTATACTTTTAAGTACTTCACAACAGTATTTTAATTACCTGAAAAGTTATCCTGTCATTCTGTAAAATGATTATGGTAGCTAAGGTTACGTTAGCTCAGTAGCCAAAGTGTAGACTGAGAGCTGGTAACAGGATTCATTTAGATGGTATCTAAAATCATCGCCAGCGATTTGTTATTATTAATATGAGTAGACAACTACAAACAGTGACCATTATTATTTCACATTTGAATGTAATGATTAGAATAATGAAAGGGTAATTTAAGGAAGCATAATGTAGATGTTCTCACTAGATGTGAGCAGTAAAAGTCTGGCTATCTAAATACAGATTAATTTCTTTGAAGATGACTGCAAGCTAAATACTGATTAATATATTTGTTCGTCACAGTTACACCCTGGAAAAAACAAAGAGTAATACCTGATAACCCTATTTTTGATCCATATGATTTTTATAATTTCTGATAATAATAATTTAGATGTTTGTTGTAATTAAAAAATGGAAATAGTTATATGTCGAATATAATGTCAATCAATTTTCATATCATTTAATATTAGTTTGTAGCACTCAGTCAGGTGTACAGTGTTCACAATATTGATTTTTGTATCCCCCACGGATGGAGCAGTAACCCCCTACTAAAGCACTACTGGGCCACTGATTATCCTAAACACTGATTATCATTATATCACCTAGGTCTTCTATGCCAATTGTTGCTGAAATAAATATTTGACTAATGGAATACTCAATCTACAGGAAATTATCATAATTCTTTCTTCTTTTTTTCTTTTATCAAGGAAAAATGCTAAACAGTCATTGTTTTTATTCTCCAATGTTTAGGACTTGCTGTTTTTTTCTGATTTACCTTATTCTATATTGTACACGTTTGGGGTATGGAGTTTTGGCTAGAAAAAATTGTGAAGGGGATTCATTTTTATTGTTTCTTGATATTTTATAGATTTTTAATTTTGCTAGGAATTTTACAAAAATAACCAACCAATGAACTGAAAATGAAAATATCATATTATTATACAGCTATATACAGCCCTAATACTTATGGCATACCCTTCCAGTTTGGTACGGAGTCTGTGTTTGAGTTTTTATAGTTCATGAACAGGCTGGAAGTAATTGCATCATTATTTGCTCCTCTTTTACATGCCTCGGTGAATGGTATGTTATTTACAAACTCTGGGGAGCCTATCACTTTCAGTCTGCTTCTTCTGGTGCTGTGGCAAACTCTGCAGTGGAAAGGTCAAACGTTGTGGCATTTATTGAAAATGTCTAGCTGTGATTTTACATTTAGGGCTCTCTGTCTGGCGGGGCTAAGGCGTGCCGAGACTGGATAAGGGTGAAGTCAAGGTCACCCTGGATGTCTGTCTCCATCAGATTTTAAAGAAAACTCCAGTCTACAAAATGCTGGCTCACCTTCAGCAGCAGAACAAATGTTGGTGGAGCTAGCCAGTGGATCGATGTTCAAGAGGGTACACTGTATGAAAAGGAGGAATCACATTATTGAAGGGGTAGCACACTAAACACATTTCTTCTCTTCATAGTCACTGGGGAAACAGAATAATTGCTTAGGAGGCTTGTGTTTGAATGTATGTGCTCTAAAGGCGATAAACAGCACAGAAATCAATTCAGGGAGATGAAAATCCACTTTTTTTGAAAGATGCTAAATTTTGATTAGATGATTTAAGAGCATGATTAGCAAAACCACATTAGAAAAGTCAACGAATAGTTTTAACAATTTGGGAAATATTAATTCACCTTCTTTTCTGAAGTGAGATTCAAATATTAATATCACTCTCATAGCTTAGCTGTAGCTTAGTTTTGTCCAAGTGAAACAGAAAAACTACTACCAACACCTCTAAAGCTCTCTAATGAACAGAGTGGAAAAATATAACCCCTAGAGGAATTAACAAATATATATTCTTCTTCTTAACACACTGTAAATCATTGGTTTAATCCATCCATAGTTTGGGGATTTTTGGGGGGGCTAGCTGTTTCGCCTGCTTTTAGTCTTTATGCTAAACTAAGCTAAACAAGTCCCAACTTCAGCTACATAGACTGGCATCATTGTTGTCTTACAACCACAGTCTCTCAGTCAGATTGTATTGCCTATAAGTGCAAAAATTAATAAATTCATATTTAAGTGTACATTACTGTCTTACACCAAAAAAATATCACCCTGGAGGGAGGAAATATTAGACTTGATGTTAACATTTCGGTTTGTGTGCAGATTAAACAAAGGAGACACTGCATCTTAATTAGTGAGCTTTAGGTGTTGGGAGGTGTATTGTTGAACTATGAACAGAACCAGAGATGTTTCAAGTCATATGCTAGGCTAAGCTAATCGCATCCTGACACCAACTCCATCAACTCGACATCAATGTACTCATCGCACTCTTGAGAAAAAAGTAAATAAATGTATTCCCCCAAACCTATGCCTTCAAAGATCTGTAATTTAGCCTAATAATGCACACAAGTAAGTTAGAAATGATTTTCCTATGTCTAATTTGAGTAAATTCTGTTTCGGATAATAGTGTTGCTGAAATAATGCGGAGGTTTTATGGACTGAGCAGTCAGCGTTAGCGTCAGCACCACTTAGTAGTTACCACTACTGTAGTAACAACAAAATCTGTCCACCTCAACTGAAGTCAGGTCTTGCCGTCTGCCTAATTAAGGGGTTGAGGGGAAAGGTTGGTGTGATCTGGCCGGCGGTTCTGTGTATCTCTGTGTCATCAGAGTCTTGCTGTGCTTCATCCCAAGGTTGCTGCTTGCAGCCGTTGCCAGGCTGGCTGTGAACTGCGGGCTGCATGCAGGGGGTAAGGCCTTTCTCTGCCCAGCTCCAGGGCAGGTGTGAGGAGGCTTACGGCCTGAGTCAAGGTTAGCACACGGTGAAGGAGTATGGCGCTGTTTGTCCAAAAAAATGCAGAAGGGCTAAGAGTCAGACTTGTAAACAATTATGGTGGGAGTAGCTGTGATCCATCTAGGTCTCATAACACTGCAATAGAAGTGTTGCAGAGTTTTCTTTTCATGACGCTTTCTGTCACTTAGTCATTAGATGCAGATTGATTCTAAAAGCCAACTCCTGCTATTTCTGCATTATAATCAGCTCATTTTGTCTTTGTTTCTATTTCACTTTCTTGGTTTGTTCCCCTCTGCCTGATACCCTGCAGTGTTGGAAGTTTAAAGTCTTAATGATGGGAAGCTGTCAGAGAATGCTGACCCACCCATGCAGCTTGATAACATGAGTGAAAGGCTTTGTGTGTTTGTGCTCCCTCGTGCGCCGTTCTCTGCAAAAAACACCACCAACTTCTCCCTTTTGTGGACAATTGTCAGAGGGAGAGAAGTGGTTTATTTAACTTGGGAAGGTGCTCAGTCCAAGCAAGGATGACTGTTAAATTGTTTGGTGCTACTGTATACTAGAGCACTCAGGTCGGTTCAAGTTTACCATAGCTAAGTTAAAAGCTGTAACTGTAGTTGAAATGGGTGAAACTGAGAACGTCCTTCAAAAATTCTGTGCAGCCTGTGATGTGAAGATATGAGTTTGCTTGCCATCACTCTCTCCTACTCAGAGGGAATGTCGTAAATGATCCACAGTAACAAATATCCAACGTCCCCAGCCTAACACGCACACGCAAACAGATGATAAACTGACAGTTTGTTTTTGTGACAGAGCCAGAACATGTGCAAACATGCTGATTTTGCTGTAAACTTGTGTTGCTGTGTTTGTAGAACGCAGATGAAAACGCAGACATGGTTGACAGGTTTCTGCATGGCAGCCGCTCAGAAGTCTGTCCGCAGCAGCTTGCAAACTCATAAATAACAGACCTCACAAGGCCTAGTTGAAAACCCTGTCCAGCATGTAATGCGTGAAAAAGCCAGGACAATTCAGAGTTCCAGTACTGGATATATGTGTAGGCCCAGAACAAAAAGGAGGAAGAAAATCTAGAATAAAAGGCGACATATGGTTGGTACCACAGTGATGGAATGCCTTAGAACACTACTTACTATTTTCAGACAGGCTGCGTGGGATGAAACATGCTGTTATGCTCCAAAGGTGTGATGATTTCAAAGCAGAGCGAGATCTCCATCTAAATGTCTCACTGTAAATTCTTTTGATATGTTTTTTTCCCCTATTTCTACCTTCCGTCCAACAGTTACTGGACACCTTGAATGGCTTCAAAGTGAGCAGAATCAAGGATGTCCCACGTTGTTCCTGTTTCTCTCTCATTATCAGCTCCTCCTAAATGAAACCTCCTCTAACTGCTCCCTCTCTCTTATTATCCCGTAGTCCACTCCGCTTTGTTTCAAGTTCTGTGGCCTCCTGCATACTAGCAGAACTTTACTGCATTTACAGAGATTGTTGTAGCCGCTTATACAAGCCGTGGCTCTTAGCTCTTGCCTCATGGGTGGTTTACTGTATCATTGTTTTTCTCCCATAGGTTGTGACCCTGGGGAAGAACAGTCGTGGTTACCACTACATTCTGGCCAATCTTGTGAGTAATAACCAAGCCGTTCTCCTGGGAGAGAGTGGAACGTGCTTGCTTAGTTTTTTATATATATATATATATATATATATATATATATTATGTTTGCTCATGCCTTATCAATCATAATCCTCCAGCCATACTACTGGCTGCATGTTTTCCATAAATGAATATATTCATATTTAGGTATAAATTAATGTCCTAAGCAATAAATAAACAGCATTTAACCTCTTTAACCATCTTTGAAGGGCAGCCATCTTCTTAATATCATTTAGCCTTGATATTAGCATAGAGAGTTTTAAAGTGGAGGCCGGACGTGCTCTCACTCGCTGATCCCCTGCTGCTGTTTCCCCTGACTTTAGAAGATGTGATTATGCAGCAGTCAGACACATGTCCTTGCACGCCGTGACACAACGTTGCACTTAAAAAACAGCAATTTGACCATAAAAAGAAATATCTCCATGTCATGGCTCTAGGGTGAAGAAGGAAATTTAAAGGCAGCTGGAGCAGCAGAGGTTTTTGAAATGCATTAGAAAATGTGTGTTTTTAACATGGCAAAGCAATCTGAATGAAAGTAGGCCAGCTGGTTCAAGTAAAATATTTAGTCATCTTCATGATCTGACATAAACTCTAAAGTATCTACTGGCAGGTTGTTTATCTGTAAATGAATTCACGTTACACCAAAACGTGTGAAAAGAAATTTGCCTCGGTGTAATGGCAAACACATGTTGCTTTTACCATTCAGCACAGAGTTCATAATGAAATGCACCTTGCACGCTGCCAGAAGAGGTGTTAATATTTTGTGATACTTCTCCCCAGGTTATTTAAAAAAGAACTCAAAGGAAAAGCAACTGACATGTGTCCTCTCCTCCCCTGTTTCCTGTTTGTCTCATCTCAGGGATTTTCTAATGTGAGCTTGGACAAAGTCTTCGCCGGTGGAGCCAACATTTCAGGGTTTCAGATAGTTAACCCTGAGAACCAGATTGTGCAGCAGTTTATGCAGCGCTGGGAGCGACTAGATGAAAGAGAATTCCCAGAAGCCCGAAACACTCCTCTGAAGGTACTTTGCTTGCAAGGCCTTTCACTGCGCATGCAGAATACAACAATCATCCCTTCTGAAGTGCTCTCTATCAGTTCTTCTCCTCCTCTCATCCTCTGTTTGCCGTTGTCATTCCCTCTTCCTCCCACCCCTCGCTTCCTCCTCTTTGCTTTGCATCCCTCCCAGCAATCGATATATTGATAGGCGGTGCAAGGCAAGGTTATATTGCAGTTTCAATTTACATCTAATTAAACAATGATCAAGAAAGAAATGGATTTTGAGTGGCATTTAATTAGATTTTGTCATGGTGCAGTGGTCAACAAACAAGTGGCTCAACCCTCATTGGTGGAAAGGTCAGGCGAAGTTGGAAGGGAAATGCGTAGGAGATAAAATTACGCATTAATGCTCTCCAGCTCTACACTCAAAGTTTTGAAAGAGGTCCTGACCGTCAGACAAGTCTTGGCTTTTCTCTATCTCATCAAGCTATTTTTATGTTATGCAAGGTGTTAGAGCTTGAACCCACACTGGGGGCAGTTTTTCTATGAACAAAACCATTGGAAAGATGCAATAATCACATACAAATTCTATACATAGTGGTTTTAAACAAATCAATTTTTCTCTCAGTGTTGTTATTTTGTCCTAAATAACCTGAAAAGATATTACTACAAAAACTGTAACAGCACAGCGATATCTCTTTATCTTCTTATCTCATCTTCTGCCTCTCACCATGTGTTCCCTTCTCACTGTGTGTTCTGCTATTTTTATTTTTTGAATTTTATTTTGTAAAGTACACTTCAGCTCTGACCCATGACGCCATCCTGGTGATAGCAGAAGCCTTCAGGTACCTGCGGCGCCAACGTGTGGACGTCTCTCGCCGGGGCAGCGCCGGAGACTGTCTAGCCAATCCCGCTGTACCTTGGAGCCAAGGCATCGACATCGAGAGAGCTCTCAAAACGGTGTGTGTTTGTGTGTGTGGATTTGGGGTGGGGGGCGGCAAACTGATAACTAAAGAAAAGGCTAGAAGAAGTGAAGCAGAGATAGCGAGCGAGAGTGTGATAAAGATGGAAAGTGACAGAGAGAAGGGAAGAGAGCGCAGAGCTGTTCTCCTCCCTCTGCCCCCAGATATCTCTGCATGGAGCTCACTCAAATCCAGGCCCTCATTACCATAAAACTACATCTTTTATTAAAGCGTATCCAGTTCATCATTTGATTAACAGACTGCGCGCACTCCAGTAGCTTCATGGACATGAGCACCTTAATACCAGCTATATATGCAAAGTGATGGCTATTACACATTCCCCTCTGTCTGTCTCTCTGTCCCTCGTGGCAGGTCCAAGTGCAGGGCATGACTGGCAACATCCAGTTTGACAACTATGGCCGCAGGACCAACTACACCATAGATGTTTATGAGATGAAAACAGGTGGGCCGAAGAAGGTAAGACTGAGCAGTGACCTCTATCAACTGTCATCCATCAACTGTCAAATTCAGACCTGATCAGAAAATCCTGGTCTTTATCAAAACACAGCTAACAGCTGGCACGCATCGAGGTTTGGTTTATTACTTGTCAAAATCATGGAATTCAGCCAATGTGTAATTTTAAATGATTTACTGATCATCTGTGCTAAAGGACAAAACTCAGTGAGTGATGGCCACATGTTTAGGCATGCCACAACTTTGCCCTAAACATTTTTTAGGGAAATGTGTGTATGGGTGAAAGTAGAAAACATTTTCAAACAAGCATTTATTAAAGCACCGAGGGCCTTTGCAGTCGTGTGGGACCAACAGGGCTGACAGGACAGTGCAGAGTAATGTTGATTGCCTGTCTCTACCTCTGGTAGGTAGCAGCATTGATGAGCTATGCCAAGCATCACAAGCCCCGCAAGTCACACACGGCCTGCGATCAGATAGCTAAAGATGTCCTATCAAAAGAATGAT
Source organism: Lepomis gibbosus (assembly GCA_029875015.1). Classification (NCBI taxonomy): domain Eukaryota; kingdom Metazoa; phylum Chordata; class Actinopteri; order Centrarchiformes; family Centrarchidae; genus Lepomis; species Lepomis gibbosus. Next base: position 12,062 of record JAPMOB010236859.1, read on the forward strand.
ACAACCCTATTTCCATGCCGTGGGATAGCACAGATATTATTTGACAGTAATTACCATTCAAATAACCAATTACCAAAAAGGGGATCCAAGAATTCCTCTGGCTGCTCTTCAAAATGATAATTCCCAGCGGTACATTCACATTATAACTGGTACCATATGATGACCTCTGGTTCTATTTCATAACCTCACCAAGCGACAGCTGTGAATTTCTCGTTAGCTGAATAAGAGTGGGCTCACTCTGATGTGACGTGTGATTATGCCGCCTGCCTCCCAGGCCTCTGAAGCCCACACTTCAGTTAGCATCACACAGCCCTTAAAGCCATCCCCTTACAGCCACTCAGAGATTGAAAGGAGCAGGGAGAGGGGATGGAGGGAGAGTGGGAGAAAGGAGGTCAGGGGGAGAGAGTGGGGGAGCTAAGAAAGATGAGACAAGCTGGGCAGCAGTTTGTCAGGACCTGGAGCCCCAGTCACCCCAGTGACAGTTAGAGGATGAAGGTTCTTAGCTGTGACTGTCACGAGTGATGTATGGGCTGATATCTGTCCCAGCTGCTCAGGGTGAGATCAGGACTTTGCCTCTGGAGCAGCACTCCATGACACAGCTCCCCACAGTCTCGTCCCCCGAGCAACGCTGCTCAAATGTCACTGTCGGACAAAGGCTGGGAATACACATTTAGAGCTTTCTCATGTCTAGCAAGTGCAGTAACTACCTCCGCGACTGTAACCACAGTTTGGAGCTGAAGGTTGAGACGTTTGCTGCTTTCTAGCGCCTCCACTTGGTGCTTAAATTCCCTGCACTGTTGTACACCTGTCTGGCCCAGGCATTTAAAGATCTGAGGCGAAAAAAAAGAAGAAAAAAAAAGACGAAAATGCGGACCAGATGTGACGGGGAAAATCCTAGCCAGCAACAGTTAGACTATTGGCAGCAACATATGCAACATGTTTCATCATGAGCCAGAGCAGCCATTATTTCAGATGGGCAAACAAACACTTGACATTGGTTTGACTTAAGCATCTGTACAGCAGAATACAGAATAACTGCAATGGCAGTACTGTGCAGAAGAAACTGTGGAGCCACTAGAATATTATGCTAAATTATTAAACGTGTATGCAGTTCACAGCTTTGACTATCAATTATTTACCATAAAACCTGGGAAGCTGAAGGTGGGAGGGATTGAAGTTGTCTGCCGTATGCTCGTGCAGTTCAGTTCCTACACATTTGAACAGATGTAGATCATAAAAGCCAATAGTATGTTTTCATAATGTCTTTGATCATGACACTAACAGCATGTTGAACGTAGAAATATCAACTCTTTGTTTATTCCATGTTTAGATCACCGGGCCACTTCTGCCACTTTAGTATTCTGCTAATTCACTGCTATTTTGGTTGAACTTTAGGGCAGAGGCAGCAGGCCTCTGAGAAATGCAGTGCTGTTTTAATAAGCCCTGCATCATTGCAGTTCCCAGCAATACTTTAAAGTGCTGTATGCTCACTAACTTATCATCTGTGGGTTGGAATGCATCACTAAACACTGTTTTCTCTTTGCAGATTGGGTACTGGAACGAATACGCGCGATTTGTAAATATTATGGACCCGCAGGTCTCCAACGACTCCTCAGTGGAAAACCGAACGATTGTGGTCACTACTATTATGGTACACTTTCCATGCAGTTTTAAATGTTTCACGTATTCTGCCACTCAAGGTCATAGTGTTGATTCCAATGAGTGATACATTCTGTCCTGGGCGGGTAGAACCACATCTTTTTTGTGTTGCTTTCCATCCACTCACTACATGTTGAAACAGTCGGTCCGATCATGGGGGAGTGTTTCAACTGTATCCGTGTGGGTGTCAAAGCATTTTGATTTTCCATACTTCAGTGGCCTGTCGTAGCAGTGACATCACAATAATGGTATAAATGATAATGGTTGACTCCCATCAATTACAAAAAAAACATACAAACGCATACGTAAGTAGGCCTGTCTGTCCTCATCAAGTAAATGTTCAATGACACTTGGGATAGACTGGCCGAAGAATGGCTAGAGGATGATTCTGCAATGGTTTCTCCAGCTGGGCAAAGCAAAATATACAGTATTGGAGAAGGGATAAGAATGGGTGGTATTTTTCCTTGTTACCACCTCTCCAATCTATTTTGTATTGCTCCTACATGTGTTCTGTGTTGAAGTATAACTTCAAGTATAACTTTAACCAGTCAGTGATTTAGGAAGCATCATTTTGGGGATTTTTTCCCCAGACAAAGTATGATAAACAAACAAAATATCTTAGATTTATTTATTTTCAACTGTATTTACTCAACTAACTGTTTTAGGCTTATTGGATAGCTTCCATTGCAAATGTATTTACTGACTGTGTAATGGCATTATAAGGACCCGGTGCAGTGCCTCATTCTCTGCAAACAAACATTTTAAAATGAAAAAAAGAATAAGTGTGATAAGGATCTCTGGTATTTATGCACAGTTAGATTTCATTTGTATTCCAATGCATAAGCTGGCGTCATAGCAAAAGGAACCATTTAACGTCTCCAGATGAGAAATACAGTCATGTGTTAACAGGAGGGAAACACTCAATGGCTCCAAGGTGAGGGGATACGTTCAGCACAGAACAAACAAACCATTGCTCTCCTACTTGCACTCCAATTGTGTGTGGCTGTAATGACAATGCCTGCTCTCTTGAGCGGTCCTATTGTTTGATAATGATGATGTGCTCAGTAAGAGAAAAGACAAGCTGCACCAGCGTTTTGAAAAGGAGAGGAAACCTAGCACGCTCCTGCTCTCCTGATGTAATTATTTTATTTATGGAGTATTTTGTGCATTTTTCTGGATAGCAAATAACAGCTCTTTATTTTATTTTATTTTATTTTGAGGAATGAAACAGCCTTTAACTGCGCATTGGTGCAATGTGCTTGAATATGTTGAGATACTATGGGCACTCTCTGATCCCTCTCCTGTCACTGGCATTTACTTATGGAACCCATTCCCATTCCCATTCCCACCTGCCTCTGAGCTGACCCACACCTGGCCTACGGATGACTCCCAACCCTTTAAAATCTCATTTAGGCCTCCTGTCTCCCCCTACAGAAATGTAAAAAATGTTCTTCCTTGCCTTAACCCTCCTTTATTATGCCACAGAGTTGCACCCTTAGACTCAGAATGGGTTGGGTGCATTGGGCTTGGTGTCTGCTGGCTTGTGACACATGACCACGCTGCTGTTATCGTTGTATATTTGTGCATTCGTGGGGCATCATCGGTGTATGCATGACTGCATGGATGTGGATTTAGCAGCTTATAATATTTGAATCTGTGTGTGTGTGTGTGTGTGTGTGTGTG
>JAPMOB010236865.1:0-12568 GCA_029875015.1 Lepomis gibbosus
CACATCCCCCTCCACCCAACGGGACACTCTCTTCCTGCTCACGCCCACTCCTCCCGGGTGCAGCAGGAGCCAGGTCTCCATGGTAACCCTGTTACAAAATGTCAGAGCAGTCTTTGGGCTCTTTGTGCTCAGCGATGAGCCCGTCATCGACACATGCTCCCCAGCAGATACACAGCCAGCTGACTGTTCAATACAACACCAGTGGCACAGCTGCCACTAACCGAGCTGTGTAGGTGTGTGTGTTTGTCTGTGTGGAAAGTTATGAAGTACATTTACTCAAGTACTGTACTTAAGTATAATTTTGTGGTATTTGTATTTTGTAAATACGTATATAATACATTTGTAAATACTTTTTATTGGACACTATAAAGTTCTTAAAACTGGGCCCACCTTGACCAGCTAAACCATAAAAATGCTACTTACACATTGATATATTATTATCAACAACATTGATCATGTAATGTAGCCTATAATATTATATCACTCAAAAGAGGCTTTTTTTCTGCAAAGTGTACTTTTACGTTTAATACTGTATTTTGAATTCTTTAACTTAAATAAGACTTTGCACAAAGAAGTTTTACTTGTGAGTATTTCTACGTGTTGTAGCGGGACTTAAAGGATCTGAACACTTACATCACCCGTGAGTGAGAACATTTTTGGAAATTGAGGACAGTTTCAGTCTGTCCTTACTTCTTTAAAGGCTTGTTTAAGGATTAAGATTTAAGTGGATATGGGATAAAGACTGGGGTTAGACATTATGATGATTAAGGTTAGATTTAAGGACCTAGGGCTCCATGGTCCTCACAATTATAGAAGTACAAACATGTGTTTCGTCTCTGATCCTGCAACTATATGTTTTTCTAATGCATATTTTAGCGTGTAATATTTACTCAATAACGCAGTAGTCTCTTTTATAAGCTTTTTGCCTGTCTGTCACAGTGAACTTCACATTGAAACCTTGCGTGTGTGTTGTTGTGTGTCCACAGAGTGTGCCAGTAGCGGTCGGCTGGTAGGGACATTCCTGAGTGTGTGTGCTCTGACAGTGCTGTGCGGGCTTGTGGTGGTGGCTGTCTCCCGGCTGCTGCTACAAAAGAGAAGCAGGTCACCAGGGGGTGCTGCTGAGGATGTAGACTATCACTGCACTGGAAAGGTTGGCTCTCAAAACTCACCTACACTGGAGGCTTTCATCAGCAGAGCAGGGTTTTAATTGAGGTGGGCGGAGGGGTGTCATGTCCTTAGAGCCCTCAGAAGCATTAAGAACCCCTTAATTCTTTAGGATATTTTTATAAATGTGTACCATCCGCTGAAACCAGGAGTTAAAAGTTTAAGTCAGCTGTTAGAGGTAACAGCTGTATTTTACATTTCCTGTCAACTCCCAGCTCACTATTTACAATGTCCAGATATGTGACCTTACGATGATGTACAGCACCTTTGAGAAGGAGGCAATGATGGAAATTTCAACATGGAGAATTTTCTGGAGATATGAGTGCCTAAACTGGTGCGGATTGCTTATAAGTGCTTGGAAACCCTTAATGTATTATTCATCCTTCGCCACAGATGAGCTTAATGACATTGCAGATTACACAATGTGTAAAAATGTACATATATGTTTGGATAACATTTGGAACAGTACTTTGTAAATGTATTAGGTTACAAGTTACCCTATTTAAATTGTAATAGTACTGTAACTATTTCAATAACTTTATAAAAGTAAAGTAACTTATTACATTTAATTTCTTTTTGATTACTTTTCTAAATTTTCAGTGAATGTTTTTAACATTTAACCATTTTCAAAAGAAAAGAGGCAGTTTATCTGGCAGACTGTTGGTGCATCAAACTCAAACACAAGAACCAATCAGAGGCATCAGAATAGCATCAAACTTTACTAAACGGCTGTGGCTGGAAATGGCAAAGGAAGACATTGTGCACATGAAAAACATGCAAAGCAACAAAATGAATATTATTCAACACATACACTTGTGTTTTTACAGAAAAATATTCAGATGTGACCTCCAGTGTAATCATGAATACTCTAGTAACTGTAATTTAATTAAACATTTTCCTAGTAACTGTAACAGATTACAGTGACATTTTTTTGTAATTAAATTATGTAACTAAATTACATGTAACTATTTACTCACCAGCAATGGTAACATTCAAGAGAAATCTACATATTTATTCATTTGTAAATCTGTGCATACTTCCTCAGAGATTACATAACATAACAAATAGTTACTCTCTCTTTCTTAGGAATTCATCTAAAAGGAGCTGCTGATATCACAGGGGTACTCCACTCTTCTTATAAGTCAAAGTCAGCTTACTAGTCACAGGGACAACACAGCCTTGCATCCTGGAGGAACTTGCAAAGACTGAGAAAATTACAAGTGATGTCACTTACTGTTGACATTGTCAGTATTTTTAGCCCTCACACAACCAACTCTGCAATTATACAACCATCCCGACATGACCACTCGTTAGTAAACATGGAAACCTTTCCATCCATCCTATATAACATGTATTTCCAAAACATGCCATTGAATTCCATTATGGGAAGTGTAGGGTCTTTTTGGAGCTTGACCCACATATGGTAAAAGGACAGGATGTCGCAGCTATGGCTGCATTGAATTCTATTTCTCATGAGTCCTCACTATAGAATTGCAACACTGAGCTGAGTATTGTGTTTTGGTTTGAGTGCGTCTGTGTATATCCATGGATGCATGCATGTGTCTGCTTATGTGACTGCTTATTTCTGTCACCATTCAGGACCTTTCATACATCCCTACAACCAACGAGAAGACAGTTACCTACAGGCGGGACCGCCCACTGGACCGCCCTGTGGAGATGCACATCCAGATTTCCAAGATGCCACTCGGTGACCCCTGGCAGTGCTAGGGAGAGTTCAAAGGTCAAGGTCAGAAGGAAGTCAGTAGAGTCATATAGAAGGAGAATCAACTAAAGACTTTTTTTCTGCCTTCTTTATGAAACATCAACCAGCTGTATGGGAAGACTCTGATAATGGGAAACTAAACTATGAAACCTCCATGGGATCACAATTGTAAAACTCTTATAGACTGTGTGACTAATGTGGCCAGTATCCTGGAGATGAAGATGAGAGCACAAGTCCCACACTTCTTCCTCCTCTGTAGCAGCAGGGACGCTGCTTCTTCCACAGGGTAAACTGTGGTCATTTCTTGCTTTTTGGCCATGCAGCAATTACTGCCCTAACTTATGAGAGTGTGTGTGTGTGTGTGTGTGTGTGTGTGTTAGGGGGTGGGGTGCAGGTAAATGCATTTATGCTCTGTCTAGACTTTGTATTTATGATTTTATAGTAAAAACACTACATGTTTTAGGTTTATGTGATCGTGTGACACTCCAAAACTCAAAATGTAGATCTCCCTGTCTTAGTCTTCCCCCCTGTGGCCAGCTTGAGGCATGACATCCAATAATACTGTCAATGACTGACCTCAGCTGTGATTGCTTGGAATTTAATCATGAACACGCAAATGACTCTGAATGTCTTTTTACCTTTTTTTTATTTGTATAGATTTGAGCGTAACTTGTCTTCTTCGATGTTTGGTACATATTGTTGTTGTTATCTGATCAACTGCATTGCAAATTAGTTGTATTTTATGCCACTTTTCTATCATGATAACTGAGAATATAGTTTCATATGATTGCCAGTTGTTAATAATCTACATAGACTTGCACTAGAACAATTGTTTTGCATTATACTACTGAAAAATATGGGATCTCTGGAGGCAGGAGAGCTGTAATATTTGATTTGAAATTATGTTTTGTTTGCTACATGTTGGGCATTAGAGGGCTTCTACATAGTAAGTGCATTCGAAGTTAATGTAACACATCCACAACACTGGAATAACAATGGACTGAAAATTCACATTTTTAAAAAGTGACTATTAGTGGCAACTGTATCATCAAACGTCTGTACATGTGGCCTCTATAACAGTGACAGAACCAGAACTGTGACTGCATGCACCTGCTGATCATTTCCAGAGGTATTACTATTGAGACTGACACGTTTAGACTCCTAGGACAACTTGTGGGCCAAGGTTCAAATAGCTCTGAAGGTACTGACATCAGAGGTGGAAACATACCATTCATGCACTAGATCCTCTGGATCCAGAGTGCCAGTTCCATAGCATCTTGTGAAAATTAAATTGTATTTAACATACTGTTTACAGAAAAACCTGCTCGATTTTACTGTAAGTCTGTAACACTAATTATTTATTGTGATTTTGTTATTATGTTTCTTTTTATTTATCTTAATTGTGCTATTTTAGGAGTTACAGGTGTTTGTCTGTATGAAGAGCGGGTGTCTATCTCTAACTATGAGAAGAAATCAGCAATAAGATTATAATCATCTCATCTAACTGGACAGAGTTTTTTTAACAACAGCACTTTTCTGACTTGAGTAGCATGAATGTTTAAAATAAAATGTGCAAGATTTAAAAAAAAATTCTTGAGTTCTTCAGTTTTTCTGTACCAGCAGGTCTATAGATATATTTGAACATTTTTAATGAAAATGTTCAAAAATGTGTTAGGCCTTCACATTGTGTGGTGAAATAATGTAAAAAGTTCAATTTAATATTAAGGCTGTCCCAAATGAAGCAAGATCAGTGTCTCATTTGCAAGCTAGTCAATGTTTTAATACAGTTGAATGTATGGTTTTGCATAGACCTTGGCAAAGACTTTTTGTATTTAGTGATGCAACAAAATGCACAAAATAAATGGGTGACTGTACAAACTGAACACTAGGTGGAGATGCACACTGGTAGCTCAGATGAGTGCTACTGATCACTTTATCTTTCAAGCAATAGGCACTTACATAATGTGTCCAAAATACAGTGGCATTATTCTTATTATTATCATCATTATTATTATATGTTATTATTATCAGACATCTTTCTTTGTCAATAGTACAATCATTTCAATATATTGATTGAAAAAAATAAACTGTGCAAGCCTGCTAAAGGCTCGTACCCAAACTCAGCTGAAATATATCTTCAAGTTGTAGGCTGACAGTGTAGGCACTAATGTAGGCCTAGATCTATGCTTACACCCAAAAACAATGAATGAATGAAATCGTAACAGTCTGTTTTAAAAATACTTAATGAATCAACTTCACGTATCTGATAAAGAAATCACATCGTACACATGATAAAGAAATACATCTACTTTTTCCTGGTTTAGAATAGTACAGATTGATATTAGATTTTAGCATGTAGCCTGGGCTATAGGCTAATCGTAATGCTCGTAGTCACAAATCATAATGCTTTGGCAAATTTCCTACCTCTGGCAGGTCTAAAGAGAAACGAAACAATATGTCCAGAATTGGTCTTGTTTTATTGATAGGAGTCATGACTTACAAGCACAGATAAATCATAACAATGCTCAACCAAACATATTTTAAAATAACCTATAATGATATGGCATAAAAATGGCTAGCCTAATGCCAACAAAAATGAGTGTTGGTAGAATAAATTAGGGGCATATAACATGTCTTCAAATAAAAAGTCTGATAAACTGTAGAAGCAAGAATTTATTTTATTTTTTTAGCATAGGTCTAGATGAGGTAAGGACACAGAGTTCACTCACAGCTGAAGTTCATCATAAAGTGCCATTTCAGTTTTTAAGTGTCCAAGAAAAAACACACTCCATTCAGGCTGGTAAAATGTAATTAAATGCCCACGTGCTGCAATTTTCGTGTTGTAAATTATTCCACCGCACTCTGTCCCTCGGTGGTTTGGACAGTCTCGCTCCCGGGAGACTGGCTCGGGCTACCGGAGAAACTATTGTCCGTGTCGCTGCTCCCTTTACCGAGCCCCGGTTCCCCGCCATCCTCTGAGCCATCAGCGTTGTGCGTCCTCGCGTGTTTGCTAAGGTGGTCGGAGCGCATGAACCGTTTGTGGCAAATGGGGCACTCGAAACGTTTCTCCCCGGTGTGAGTGCGCAAATGCCGCTGCAGCTCGTCGGAGCGCGTGAAGCGTTTCCCGCAAAAGAGCCAATTGCAGACAAACGGCCTCTCCCCGGTGTGCCAGCGCAGGTGAGCCTTCAGGTGAGAGGTCTTGCCGTAAACTTTGCCACATCCCGGGATGTGGCAGCTGTGCAAGCCCCTACGCCGAGGGCTCGTGCCCCCCTGGCCAAGGCTCTCCGCCTCTCGGCAGTTAGGGCAGTCGCACGTGGCTCTGCCAGTGTAGCGCCGGGAGGAACGAGAAGAAGGGGGTAGAGAAACGACGGGGGTCCCTGTAAGCGCAGGTGCCCCAGTCGTCGTTGACTCCGTGTATGGAGCCGGGGCGGGTTGCCTGAAGCCGTCAAACAGGTGCTGTGTGCCGGGGAGCAGGTGCTGAGAGGCACCGGGGCTGAAAGCAGAGCTGTAGTCAGTGCTGTAGCCGCTCAGAGGAGAGGGTAACCCGGCCGGGCTCTGTGCGTCCACCCAACTGGTTCCCATGTCCCACCACGCAGTAGATCCATTACTGACGTCTCCAACGGGCTTGAACCATGACTCATAGGGATGCGGGTGCATCCTTGGATATATTCCCGCAATGCCTTCCACCGAGGAGGGGAATTTGGTCAGAAACACAGACCGCTGTGCGTGCGAGGGATCGGGAACAGTGTTGTCTGAAGGCACAGCGGTCTGGTACATCGAAAACTCATTTCCAAATGAGGAATTGGCAGTGGTCACTGAGAAAGCGCTGGAGGTCTCCGTCAGTCCGGACCCGTTACACCTGGAGACTCCAGAGGGACCCCCTAATGAGGTGAGACAGGCACCCAGGTTGCTGGTGCCAGGGGCGCCTCTCCTCCACGGGTGAAAGCCCTTGCCGAGTCCCGGGGCTCCATCGGTAAGACCAGGGGAGCATGAGGGGCTGGGGTCACCGATTCTGCTGCAGGTGGCGGCCAGCATGGCCAGCGGTGTGCTGCCTCGCCGGGGCTCCTCCTGCAGGGGATACAGACATTTAACCTTGTCACATGGCTAAACATGTTGCGGAGAGGCTTTTCATAGTTTTTTCCCCCCCAAATCGCGAGTCCAGCCTGTGAATGTAGTGTGTTGCTCACGCGACCTGCGCAAAAGGTTGGGCCTCCCAGATAAAATTCAAGTCATGTAAATGAATAATGTGACAAGGTAGCCTATTACATACAGTGCGCCTCTTCTTGACTTGGATCAATGGAGAAGCGTAGTGTTTTGTCAGCTAACAGCTCCAACACTACAGAAGGTAAACTTTTTCAACAAGTAAAATGAACACCACAGTTTATCATCATTATTCACGTTATAGGCTACTGTGGGAGGGTTTCTGAAACCAAATGCTTAACCGTGCGTCTTCCTTTCACTTTAACAAGCACATGCTATGTGCCTAACTTTGTCCTGATCAGTGAAAACAACGGAGGTCAGAAAACTCAAGAGTAAAAACAACTGCTATCGGCAAAACAGTAAGCGGCAGACATGCATGTTGTCAGTTTATTATTAGCCTATGTCCTTTATAATATTAGGCTACTGGTTACTGCAGCAACACAACATGAAACAAAACAACTGAAAGTATGGAGTTAACTGTGTTCCATGTATAGGCCCACCACATAGGCTACTCTTATCATAACCATAGCCTACTAAACCAATAGGCTGTTAGAGCAGCTTCCTGGTAACAAGCTTCAGCAAATGTATAGAAATGTAAACTTACCCCTAGCAGTGTAGCAGCCATGGTCTGTGCAGTGATATCTCCGGGTGACTGTGTGTCTCTGTGCTCGCCGTGACTGAATGTGATGAAACTGTTTCCTCTCTGACTGCTTTAGTAGTTGTAGCTTCATCGTGTCTTTGAAGTGCCGCTGAGAGCTCGAGGACCAATCGGAGACCGGCTCAAACGGCCGTCTCCAAACATTTTGCCCTCGAGGTCGCCGTAAATTTTTAAACCGAGTTCTCGCGAGGGGCGCGCTCCAAATTGCAACAAGTAGGAGACAACATAGACAATAGGGGAGAGCAGGGGCGAAAGTACCATTTTTCAGATAAACATGATTTTAAATGATTATGTTAAGTGATATATTTTTGCTGTGGTCAGTAGCTCACAGGTGTGGTCTATCAATATCAGGTGGTATTTCGTACAAATGTAGAAGACTTCTGTATAATTTCACTTTAAACATTGTTACTTTCGACCCCATCAGTTGGGTCGAAAATAACACACAGGAGGCTTGAAAGTAACACGGCTAGATTTTTTGTGTTTCCCTTGTTCTTCTTAAATATACATGACTATGACCTTGTAAATATGTAACTGCAAATGTATTTTGTCCTTTATCTTTGCAAAAAATGATCTAGTTACAGTTTCGTCAAATGTTTCAAAAGTAACCTAACTGTATACTTCTAAAATGTTTTTTATTGGCAATTTCAATCCATTTTATAAAACATTTCTTCAACAATATGATGAATGAACAACATGAATATTCATAACAAAAATAAATTCTCAAAATAATGCAAAAATAGTCATGTTTCTATCCAGCTGCTTTTATACATAACTCCAAAATGTGCATGAAAACATCTGGCTGAATCAGACCTCTGTCTGTCTTTCTGACCCTCACTCTTGGCATAATCTGTTGGTTTAATATAACATAAACATGTTTCAATACATGCTGCAACACAGAGAAAGTCACCACATTAGCAGCGACAGGAACTCCTGACATATCAACACGATTTACTTTTACACTGAAAAACTCTGACAGGGCACACTTCAGGGTGTGTTAAAGCACTAAATAACGTGTAGATTAATCCTTACTGTGACACATGAAGAGACACAACTTGTAATTCGAATAACAGTACCGCTTCAGAAATTCACTTGCTCTGCTCGAAAATAATTTTCTGAAACGATGACGAAATCATGCGATGTTTGGCAGCTCCATCAAGGGTTGTGTGCTGAAGGTGCTGTCACAGCTTGGACTGCAAATGCAGTCAGGGCTCTTAGAAAATCGCTTTGTTACTTTTGTCCCGTGTTACTTTCGCCCCCGTTTATCCCTACGGTAAGTGGAGCTTTTTAGCCCATACACTGCTGGTCTAACTTGCCAAAGGCTACTGCCCACTAGTTGGTGACATTATCACAATATTGGCATTTGGCTTCTGGCTGAACACGAGAGTGTGGTTATTTATTTATTTGGTTAATAAATAAGTTTGCAGTTTTATCAATGGCCAATAATTTGATCAGTTAGTTGTTGTGCAGCCAAGTTTATTTATGGTAGCGGTTTTAGCACCATTGATTTAGCCACACCACAAAGCTCCATTATACCAAAGTCGGTAAAATTCAAGGGCCCCAGAGGACCCCAAAGATCCAGGTCACTGAGGTAGGCCTAATCAATTAAATTAGAATTTGTGTGAAATTATGCAGACTTTAACCAACAACGAAAAAAAGAAAACATCTGAAAAACTTAAATCACAACAGCATTCTGCAGATAGAAATTATGGACAATTTACACGTGTTAGTTTTAGTGTAGACTATTTCTTAGGTAAAGGTAAACACTGTCAGGGTTAGGGTAGGATGTTTAAGGCAATCTGGCCTGAAGAAAAGCTTTGTTTCAGCTATACATCCTGATGATGTGAAGCCATGCAGAGTGAGAAGCTGATGAATGAGAGGCTGGACCTGTCCATCCCATCCTGTCCATGGGGCGTATCCAGTCAGCCCTCGGGGAGGGAGGGGAGGACACCACCACTACCTCCGCAATTTCATCTCCTTTAACACAAAACAAATGTTGGGTTTTTAAAAAAAAACTTCTTCCTTTGATTTTCTCAATGTTATAGATCATTTAAATACACATCCAAGCCCAGACTCAGAGGGAAATCTTTATCACTTGCATGTAAACAGGTAAATCTGTAATCTTAAACCATGGATGGTTAACCAATATGATGACGCACACTCTGGAAATAAACCATAATGATCCTCAGCCTCCTAATATAAGAGCAAAACCACAAAGTCAGCATTTCATTTGATTTTCAAATTTAAGAAAACCGCAAGATTTAATCAGTTTTCTTCATGTGTTTGGTATTAACTGCGTCCCTGCCCTTTCTTCATCTCTCTTGTTCTATGACCAATCTGGATAAAGTCAGCTGGACACATGAAAAAGTTAATACCCCCCTACTCACACACACACACACACACACACACACACACCAACCCCTCGTTTACACCAGGTGATTGATAGTGCACAAGATTAATTTTGGTGCTGCTATTCAAAGACGAACAGTTCACGTCATCAGAGAGATTTATCACATATATTCTGCAAAATGTTTTAGGAGATATTTTTCAAATTTTATAAAGAGGGGTAGGAGTGTAGGTCATGTCTGTAGGCCTACATTATTCTACATAATTTTTAGTGACTACAAGAAGGCATATGTGGTAAATGTAAATTAGATACTTAGGGACCAACCACATCTATATGCAGGTAGTCTGTATTTTGGTAAAAGGGTTAGGATATGATTTTGTTTATCTTAATCTGTGGCCTTAAAAGTTGCCATCATACTTACTGCACTTTGTGCCACAGACAGTTGGCCAACTAGACAGCTAAAGCAAGAGAGCAATATCAAATGAAAGTTAGTGAGATAGCCATGGGCTAAAGCTAATAGTAAATAGACTTGTTTTTTCTCTGTAATTCAGTTTGTTATTCCACATAGCCAATGAGGCAGTAACTAAATCAAGTCATGATGGAAAAAACCCCAGTTAAACTCCTGTTAAAGCTAACTAGTTCAGAAACTATCAGTATGCTGTCAGCTTTTACCTTTTTTTAAGTAGAATTCAAACAATTTTGTGTGGTTAAGCTACATGTAAATTGCATAATTAATTTTGTGTATTAAACCGATTTATAGTATGAAACAGTAAAGGGACAGACAGAGACAGCAAAACAGAGATTAATTTTAAGCTATGGACTATACACACATTTTGTTATATGCTGCTTTTTCCACTTGCATTCTGTCAATATTATCCAGTGGAGCATCTGCATTTAGTTTATATGTTGTGGTGATTTCTTTGGGTAAAATATTCAGCCTAGTAAGGTATAAAATGAAGGCATCACAACCTGTCACATAATTTGTCAGCTGGAAAACATGAAAGTCCTTTCACTCAACTTTACTGCTCCTGTAGTTACTGCTCTCCGCTTTTGCAGGGCAGTGCTTTCCACTGTAGTTATTTCCCTGTCTGTAATATTTGAGTTTGGATATTTTGAAAAGGTTTTTAAGTGTCAGTTATCAGAATTCCTTACAACAAAATTACATTAAAATGTCTATTATAAATGTATTCCCGCAGTTGACTGGACAAAATCACAGGGTCCCGCAGTGCTGGCCCCTGCCTTCCCCTGCAGCCTGAGGCATGGCCCTATGCACAGGTGGAGTTTACAGTAGGCCATCTTGCCATCCTCATGAGCCACCCAAACAGCTGTCCCTCTTTTAGATGCATTCTTTTCCCACACTGAAAGTGTGTGTGTGTGTGTGTGTGTTTGTATGTGCTTTAAAGGCCCCCAGTGAAACCCTGTCTGAGCCCCAACCTGTTCCTTTAGCGATGATAATGACCACATTATCACGCGCCGTCGAACGTTAACAAAAAAAGATTGTCGTGTGCTTTCCAATCGCTTTGTGGGCACTGAGACAGAAAAAGCAGAGAGAAAAGAGTGAAATAAAGATCTGGCACTTCTCGGGGAGAGGGATGGGTGAAGTATTTTATTTCTCCTTGGTGTTTTCCTCAACTCCTCTTTTGTTGGTGGAGTATAGTCACGGTGATCCAGAGGGCAGGGCAGCCATCTTGGTCAACTGCCCTGCTGAGACAATTAGCAGCAGAATCAGAGAGTCAAAAGACAAGCTGCTAAACATGACACAGAAAATATTCATCACAACAAGGGGGTTAGTCAATCGATTTATATAAAAGAAAGAGAGAAAAAAAGCGAATGGGTTCCAGATTCTAGATTCTGCGCAGTTCTGTGTGGCATTTTGTGACAATGATGTAGCCCCATGCTTCCGCTTTAGTTTTAGTTTGACACTGCTCAAACTTAAAGATATTTGAAAAAAACTGTTTTCATGTGCTCTGAATCTGACTGAAACTTTCACTAAGCTAATAGTGCAAAGGGATATTCCACCCAAAATGTACATTTTGAGTATGATTCAATACTAAGAGGTTTTAATTAGTGGTGGGCCGTTATCGGCGTTAACGTGCTGCGTTAACGTGAGACTCTTATCGGGCGATAAAAAAAATATCGCCGTTAATCTATTCTCAAAGTTGAATTGGGAGCTGGGTCTATACTACGCAAGCTATGATGACATTCACCTTGATATTTTAGCGCACATGTATCTACCCGAATTGTGTTGTAGGGGGCAAGAACAAGTCTTCAAACCTGTGTGTCTGCCTGCTGTGAAATTACCACATCAAACGTGACGTGCTAACATGGATGCAGCTAGGGCTGCGTTCCATTTACCTCAAAGTCGGAGGTCGGAGCTGGGAATGACGTCACACCCGAGTTGACGGCGTTCCAGTTACAACCTCGCTCGGCTAGCTGTTTGTTTACAACTAGCCAGGTTAGTTATTGATACGCCGGTTGA
>JAPMOB010236868.1:0-56000 GCA_029875015.1 Lepomis gibbosus
ACACACACACACACACACACACACACACACACACACACACACACACACACACACACACACACACACACACACATTTTATCCTCATAAAAGCACTGCCTGCATAGATCAGCCATTAAGATATAAGAGTGTACGAACGGAAAACCACTGGTGGGCTGATAATTCATTTACAAACTGACTGAGGAGGGTCGCTACAGTGTGTGTGTGCAGTGAATAGTAACACACACTGCGATTAAGAGTGGAAGGGTAGGACGGAGGCGTGGGGTGAGAGGAGGAGAGAAGAGGAAGGAGACATAATGGGAGCGGAGGCAAGAGGGGAAGAGAGAGAGAAAGGCTGATAGAAATTGGAAAGGAAGAGGAGGAGAGGATATTGAGGGGAAAGGCAGAAGGAAAGGCGAAAAGGGAAAGAGGGAGATTGAAGAGAAGGGTAAAGAAAAACTGAACTGAGCAAGACAGAGGAGAGAGGTTTTTGATGAAGGGAAGAAAAAATAGTAAAAAAAAGAGAAAGGGGGAGCCACTGGGAGTGTTGGAAGATAAGGAGGGAAAAGGCTATAAGAGGAAGCCCAGGCAATTAAGGAGCTGGGAGAGGAAAAGCCAAAGAACAAAAACATGTGCACAAATTGTATAACTTCTGACATCTATTTGAAATCACTACAGCTATACAGTTCACTGCAAATTCATGAATGTAAAACCATGGGGCATAACAAGGTTTTACACTTAACAGCTCAAAAATCCACACGTAGGAGTGAATCATGTATCAGAACTGTAATTTGGAATTGAAAGAACCGCCACTCCTCCATCTTTAAGTGAGTTATCTAATCCCGACGGTCGCTTCAATGAGATTTTGTCCAGCTCTGTTGTCTTTTCCTCTCTCATATGTGCTTTTGGTCCAGTTTAGATCAAAGTGGCAGAGCAGATAAAACATATCGAGACAAATCTGAGCTTTTCACTCTTTGTGACTTCCTCTGATAATGTCAGCGTTTCTTTGGTCTGGCCGGATCAGACAAAAAAGGCAATCTGACAGACAGACAGAGGATGAGAAAGCTTTCACAGGCAGCAGTAGGGGTGGGAATCTCTAGGCACCTCACGATTCAATTATGATTCAGAAGGCTGCGATGCGATTATGAAACGATTATCGATTATATATAACGATTATCTTTTTTTCCTTTGTGCTTTATAGATATTTACTAAAATCCAAAAGAAACGTCTCTTAAATTGCTTAAAAGGAGTCGTTTCCATCCCTAATTTTTTTTTTCCACTAGGCTCAGCTATTCCTGGTCACCACCGTCTTTTATGTAACCACCAGCTTTCAGACTTAACTATCAGGGTCTAACACACTGTACAGGACACAGCTGTACATCAGTTATGTCTTTGCTCCTACCTGATCTTTCCAACCCCGGTAGCTAGTGATGACACGCAACTAATTTACTCTACTTAGTTACTAATTTAGCTAATGTTAACTTAGATAGCAGCAAAAAATGTGCTGTACAAGAGAACCATCTTCATTTTTCCAGCAGTTGGGGAATGAACAGACTTTTATTAAAGGTCACACTATGACCTACACGTACATTTCCTGCCACACTAATAACTCAATAAGTAACTACTTTCCACCGCTAACTTTCACCATCATTTTTCTGCAGTTTGCGCTTTCTCATTCACTCGCCACTAACTCGCTACACACACAGGAGACACAGGGAGGCAGCCCAGCGCTGAGTGTTACCCTCTGTATATATACATGTTGCCGTGCTTGCACAGTGTGCGAGTGAAACTCAGTAGCTGCGCATTCATATTAATAAGTGTGTAAAATTTTAATGGCAGTGTTCATTCATTCAGCAGCAGTGCAATGTGTCAAATACAGGGGGAGCACTGGTCTCTATTATATGCACAGACTGTCCGGGCGCTGCTCTTCCGCACTTCCGAGAGTTCAGCTTTTTGTGTTCCGTGAATATTACGTTATCAATTAACATTTAGATAATCCATTTTTGACATTTGTTAAACGATTCAGAATCTTCCACATCCGCATCACAATGCATCTAAAAATCGATTTTTTTCTGTCATACCTAGGCAGCAGTGGGGAGACAAACAGATGGAAAAGCTTTCCATCAAAGACATTAAATTTGCTAGCACATTATTTGATTAATAAGGCAGAGACAGAACATCACAGAAAGGGGCGCCCAGGTCAAATAGAAGAAGAGAAAGAAGGATGGGAAGAGACAGAAAAAGAAAGACAGTGAAAGGAAAACAGGCGCACTTCTTTGGATGCTGTGTATTATATTCATCATAATCAGTTGGTCGATCATGGTAAATAACTGTAAAGAGCTTCTGCTGCAACCTGCAATTATTAATAATGACACATTCAGCTCAGTGTCAGCCCAGAGCTGACACACAGTCCAACACACACTGTCACACACACACACACACACACACACACTCAAACACACATGTTCTTATTTGAGGCAGTAATGATATCTGATTGATAGTCTGCAGAGAGAGAATGTCCTCCAGCCCTTTGAGTGCGTGTGTGCATGTTGTCTGGCTTTTTTGTTTTGTGTGTGTATTTGGATTTGTGTATATTTGAATGTATGTGAATGTATTGTTGCGTGTGCACCCTTCAGATGCCACTGCTATAAATAACCCTCCATCTGTTTGCATTTTGGGATGGGGGACATGCCATCAGTTGTGCCTCTCAGTTTGAGGTTATACTCAGATCTTCTTTGACAAGCTCCAATGCATTTGATTGGGTGAATAAATCATACAGCAGAATTTGATTGGCCAGCTTCCCGGAAGCCTGCTGAATGAAAAGAACTGGATAGGGCACTGTCTCTCAGCCTTGCTTCCGATTTTGCCCAGTGGCCACTCACATTATTGCAGTGAAAAACTCCCCTGCAGCCCAAAAAGCATTTTCCCCATAGAGCACCATTCTAAAAGAGACGTCTGTAACTGTTGACAGGACACATTAAACTGCAATGTATATTGTTATTCTAATGCTAAATCCATGCTTGTGAGCTGAACCCAAGTTCTCTATTTACATGTAAAAAGAGAATAGGCAGTACAGGCAGTATTGGGAATATACAGTATAGGTGGTGTGGGCTCCTCTTCCCAGTGTGCTTAATGGCATATGACAGCTTTGACTTATCTTGAAAAAAAACGTTATTGAAGAACTGAACATGATAAATTTACTGTTTATCAGTCTGCAAATGAGACAAGAATTAAGGCTAATACTTCTGGGTCGAGTCTACACTCTAGGTTAAACACCTTTAGGTTGGTGTCTGAATTGCTCTGCAATTATACCGCCAAAATGCAATTTGGCTGTGGGGTATTTATATTCTACTGTGTTGACTTCCCCTGGCTGAGCTATCTAACTTTCAGTTTAGCCCCTGCTAACTTGAATGGGAAATAAAATAATAATCGTGCGGCTCTTCTAGACTTTCCAAATATTACTGGAACAAATGGATCAAATTCTGACATTGAAACGTATCATTTTGCAGTGTTTGTGTTGCTCAAAAAATGTCACAGTTGTTGCTGTCTGCGTCGCCGCAACATGTAGTTACATTTTTGAGGAGGTGCATGTAGGTTATGGCACAGGGCACAGCATAGGGTACATGGCCACATGTAGGCTATGGTGTAACTGCAGCATAGACTCGCCACAAATTATTGTCTTTAGGATGTAATATGAGAGATGCCAGTAGTGTTTCTGGGCTGGCGTAGGTACCAAATATGCTTGATATGGAAATACTTTAGATAGCTTTAAGGTAACCGCTAACTTCTGCTAAAGATAAGAAGGTAAGAAGACAAATTATTTCAAAATGTTTCTAAAGTAAAATGTTTATGCGTGGCACAAGCATATTGTATGCCTACACTAGCATTTTCAACTTCTCTGTTTAAGTCTTTGTTTTCACCGTTTTAGAATGGACGGGAGGTGCAAACGTAGCAAAAGGTCTCCTTTTAAAAACCAAAACATAGTAGTGTGGATGGAGTATAAGACAATAGTATTAGCCTGTGAGAGCCTCCACCAGGAGCAGCCCCCCTCAGTGGCGCATCCTTAGCTGGCCATGTAAGGAGCACAAATATTTGAATCTAATTTTGAATTAGTACTTTCAGCTAGCAGGTAGAAAACTCACCTGGTGTTAATTGGTAACTTTCATAGCTACAGTTAATCACACAAGGGAACGCCTCACTTTTACCAGCACACTTAAAATGTAAATGTAAAACTACTTCAAATTAGGTACATAAATTGTTTATTAAATTTACCAAAAAAACATTTTAAGACATACTTTTTTAGACTTTGGCAGCTTTTATGTCTACGTCTTTGAGGTTCCTATGCAGAAACATCAGATACCATCATCCATCTTCTGAATTAGAGATGATTATGTTCTGGTTCATAGTAGGAAACAGATCCTCACACAAAGCACAACAACAAGCTTTGTTTATTTGTTTATTCACATTTTAATGTGATTAAAGTCCACCTTCAACACATCCTTAGCATTCTTCCTTTAGTGCTGCCTTTATGTAGTTTGTTCTGTTTTATGGTTCATATTCTACGCTAATTTAAATATTTTAATATCTGTTTATACTTTCTCTGTGTGTGCATGGAAGGGGCTACAACTGCATCCATGAGACAATAAAATATTTCCTTGGTTTCGTTTCTAACAAGTCCCACTGCAGAGTTTATGAATATAATTTCCAAAATGAACTCAGGAAAATTATCAGATTAAATGTTTGTTTTTTAAACAAAGTTTAATCTATATATACATATATATTTACATATGATTTACAGATATTTACAAAGTAAAAATATGTCATTTATAAATCCCTAATGTATTTGAAAGATCATTCCTCTAGACCAGTGGTTCTCAAAGTGAGGTCTGGGGTCCCCTAGGGGTCCTTGAGGTGGTTTCAGGGGGTCCCCAACAAAAAGGGGAATCATTTATTTTCACGTATGACCATTTTGGCTTCATACACTTTCTGTAATAAAATCGCCAAAATCCTGTCAGATTGGCGATCCTGGGAAAAAATCTTATCAAATGGGGGTCCGTGGTCTAATTTGTATCAGTTAAGAGGTCCTTCACATGAAAAAGTTGAGAACCACTGCTTTAGATAAGCCAAGTCCTATTGTTCAAAAAAATGGAGAACCTAAAAGTGTTGAATGTTTCTTCTTAGTAATACAAATCTTATTCAGGACAAACATTTGTTTCTGAAATGCTGAGTTATGTCTTTAAATGTAACCTAAATTGAGTGTTAGTTTTGTTTTTCCATCAGTGTTTACTGTCTTAATGAGTTTATAGTCCCAATCGCTATTTTCAAATCTTCTTCAATACAGCATCTTCTTCAATACAGCATAACTTAGTAAGTTATGGTCCCATTTAGAGGAAAACAGACAATTTATGGTCTCGTCCAATCCACCCTTTTGTACTAAACATTTTTGAGGCTTCAAAAATGTAGTCCACAAACCAATGGGTGACCTCACGGCAGCTATGTCCATTTCTTTTATACAGTCTGTGGTTTTGAAAAACCACAGCAAATAGCAGAGGACATGTAACTACTGTTTCACAAGCTTTTTAAAAAATACCTCAAATTCAGGAATAAATTAACAGGAAAAAATATTCTTGTGTTCTAAGATTAAAAAAACTTACTGGAACCTTTATCAAAATTTAACCAAGCCACAACAGAATATCCTCAAGCTCTAGTCAATATTGTGGCACCTAAATTTTCTGTGTATGTTTAGTTAATACTGTAAGTGAAACACCATCCTTCACTTGCTACAGTGTGTTGTGGAGAATCGCGGGGACTTCCTAGGAGACTTTGAGCATCATGTAATCAATGAGCTGCTCATATGAAGTTAAACAGAATGGCCCATCTGACCTTTCATCAAAGGCACTTTCGTGGAATGAAAACACACATTAACACTTGGTCATTTGGCTTCCACAACATCAAGAGTCTTGTGCCAATGTAATGACCTCTTTAAAGATCTTAAGATTTTTTAAAACTTACAAACAAGTTTTGATTATAACAACAAATGTAACATCAGATCAACATGTTAGCCAGCCTCTGCAATATTTTGATTTTCATATGAACTGAACAGTGAACATTTTCTGGTAGTTTTAAGTTTTGACTTAAAAAAACTAATTTCTTTTAGCATACCTATTTTTTTATGGGGTCTGTGGCATTTCTCTGATGCCGCTTTAATGCCAGTAGCAATTAAAGCCTGTCGGTCTCCTACTTTGGTCCAACCATCCGATGGACTGCTATAAAATTTTGTACAGACAGTATACTTTGGCTTAAAATTCATGAGCAGATTGTAAAAATGCAATCTATTGGTGTCATCTCCAAAAACATTTGACACTTCAGGTTGTGGTAAAAGTAAAGGCATGGAGACAGCTTTCTTAACTTGCTGAACTTTAATGACCACAAAATTCAGATTACAACTGTTTTTTTCAGATTATTTCTTACACCACTGGAAATGTTTAACAACGTCTTACAAAACAAAAATGAGGGCTTATTTCAGTCACCTATTCAGTGTCCGACTGTGAAATATCGTAGAGTGGAGTTATGGTTTTTCTCCCAGGACATTATGATGTTGCAGTTCACGTTTAAACGTTGGTATATCCACTCAAGAAATAGGAAGTATAGATAAGTGAAATGTAGCTTTGGAACAGACATAGAAGGATAGCTGCCTCAAATCTGAAAACAATAATAGAAATGTCGAATTGTCGAGTTAATTGCTTTTTTGTTTAGCCAGGCTAGCACCTCTATCATACCATCCAAAATTTGCTTATAATGTTAGCATTTAGCCTAAAGCACTTCTGTGGCCACGCATACCCTCACAGAGCTGCTAGCATTGCTGTAGAGCCTGTGTCTTGGTCAGTAAATCCAAGTCATCTTCCTCCTCAAGAGTGCTAGAAATACAAAAGAAATGTTTGGAGTGACTTAAAACCATTAAATGAAATCTTGATTCCAGTCTATATAGATATAAGAACTGCCAGAAAAATGTCACTACAACACAGCTGCATTTATTATGTGACTCAGCCCATTGTTGTCTGACAAGTCATGGTTAGAGTTAAGCCAGATGGACAGAAATTAATTATTTTAATTTGAACATTTACTTTGAACATTACTCTCATTCACTAAATTAAGAGTAGGCAGCCCTGCTTTTAAGTCATAAGTAACTATGGGACAACCGTCTCTAATGTCTAAATAGCTATCAATTTGCCATGGCACTGAAAATAACATACCTGCACCTGCAAGTCTACCTCCATGGGGACTTCATCATCATCATTGAAGGGTAGAGATGTTTCCCCATTGCTGCATGGGAAATATAAAATCAATTGGTTATTTTGCTTTTTGGCCGAATGATTAGACATTTAACAACTTAAGTCATGATTTATCAGTGACGTGGTTTGTTCTTGTTTGATCTGTTTGGTACAGAGTTTTTATTGTCATTTATTACTTATGTTCAGAGTTACCATGTATAGCCCCCCACCAGTAGGTGGCAGAGTAAGCTATCTGAGCAACATTACTGCAAGCCACGTACTGTAAAAGAGGACCAGATAGATTAGCAGCATCAACAGGTGACTTGTCATCATGAATTTAGGATTTTATTAAAGTAAGACATTCACACATTGCTGTGCACAGTATGCAGTATATGTCTTCCAAACCTGTGGTGTTGACATCCTGCAGTCCCCTAGTCATGCAAGGTACAAAAAAATACATAAAATAACCACATAACTACAATATCAAAATATATCCATGGTATATGAACAGATTTTAAATTCAATGTACACTTATAATTAAGTAGTTAAAACCTTAGTTGTTGAGGGAGACTGTTCACCACAACAGTTGGACTGTTCATTTTCAACCTTATCACAATGCATTGTTACCATTGTCACCATGGTAATTAAAATTAATTAACAAATTAATATACCCTATTGGCTAGGCTAACATTGGGAATGTTGAAAACACATGTGACTCTGATTTAGTCAGTTCAACAGCTCTGCACACATACAAATACAAACTGTATTAATTATTAAAGCTGCATTATTTGGATCTTGTAACAATCGTTGACAAATGTTTATTTTAGGGCTGGGGTGATTCATCGGTATACTGGAACTGAGATTCAGCCCAGAACTTTGAGACGGAAAGGCCTTTTATGCGAGCGCCCTTTGGGGGCTACCAGAAGAACATCAGTTAGTTAGTTAGTTAGTTAGTTAGTTAGTTAGTTAGTTAGTTAGTTAGTTAGTTAGTTAGTTTAAACAGTTAATTGACTCGCTTGACGTTGCACTATTACTGTTACTATTGCACAAGGGCCCATTGCGATGACGATGCTGAAACGATATATTGTGCAACCCTAATAACAACATAACAATATATGTAAACATTCTTCTCTCTGCCTTGCCTTCATACATCTAGTTTCAGTTCATGAGAGCTGGCCTTTCTCACTCGTTTGTCAAGTCTGCTCGCCTTGCCAGCCTTAATGCAACCATTTATGACACAATGCACTGACTTCGATACACGTGCCTACACGTGGTGCTTGGAGTCCAAAAGACTTGACGCTCATTCAAGAAATTCATTAATCCATATCCAGATACAAACAAAAGAAACACTAACTTACTTCACATACTTTACTTACTTTAGCAAATTCAATTTATGCAGTTCAGCCATTTCATAGCCGATTGTCTTCCTTTTCCTTCTTCGGGAACAGCTGTCCCTCACTGATCTACTTCCTCTGTACTCCGCCTGTAGCGCCTATACCGCCTATACCACCTATACCGCCTATACCGCCTATACCGCCTATACCGCCTCGTCATTTCTGGTGGAATTTTTGGGATCAAAATGTAGCTTTCTCTTAATAGTTCTACTTACATTGCCTACCACAGCTTCAACGTACGACAGTGTTGAGAATGTGAAAATGACTTAGATAATTATACAACTCCCTTTGCTTGCTAGGTTCCTCTAGGTTATTTGTGATAACTGTTTTTCAGATGTGTCAGACTTCTGTGTTTTTATTACACAGACGGAAGAATCTCTAATTCATTTCTCTTATGAACAAAAACATAATTCATTTCGAACTGTGAAAAATATTATTTCTCTCCCTCCATAAGAAAATACCAAACTACTGTTGATTGCGCATTTTATGCAGCACTACTCCTTCCAAATCCCTCTTCTTTAAGTTTCCTCACAGTTTGCCCACCTCTCAGGGGTCTAGTTGACCCCCAAAATATGTAACATTACCATGTAGGACAACATACTATATATTTCTTTGTCTATAAATTACTTTTGACAAAGCAAAACATACCTCGTTTCCTGAGATCCTTGTGTAAAACGTTGATTAGACTTGCTGTAGAAGTACACATCTTGGTCCATAAAAGAAACTCTTTGTCAGTGATACAAGAAGTATTCGCTTCATGTACTTGCTTTACAAGTAAACTTAGAATTCCCTCAATGTAAAAACACTTATATTACTCATATTATTCTGTTCCCAAATTAGGTATGTAAAATTGTTATTAATTCTAGTACCCTTGTGGCTTCTTTTTATATCCACCTATTCACCTTTTTCCTCGTTGGTCCACCATCTCCTAGAGAAAAACAGAAAACATCGTTCATCTTGTACGATGAGTCAGAGTTGATAATGTTCTGTTTTAAAAAATGTAGGTAGTTAGGTAGCACCAATTAAGGGAGGTACTGGTTACTGTAGTTCCATTAAAAAAGAAACCAGTCTTGTCACAAAGCTCAGTAAAAAGCTTTGGTATGGTTTGTAAAAGTAGTAGCAAAAATAGCAGCTTCAAATGAAAGACAATAAAATAATTCCATGGTTTCTTATTTCTGACGAGTCACCAGCCGATGCAGCAGAGATGCAGTGTGTTAGCATAATGAAACCAACACTGACCAGCCCAGTCTCCCTATTTACATTAATTTGTATATGTCCCACAAACAGGGATCATTTTGAATAAACGTGACCCACACATACAAAAGCCGGACAGTGACATTAGGTTTACTTTGTTGTCAGCAGCAACACACTCGTGTGACAGCACTAGTCAGATATACATGATGGGATCGATACTATATGCACTATATATTTTATGCAACAGTTGTAGTGATGTGGTTTGTCACGTAAAAATACAGCAACACACACAGACAGTATATAGCCGATACAGTGGATGCAATTTAGCCCATGGCCACCATGTTTCATCAAACCATCAAACATGGATAGGTACATGGAAATATACCTGCAATTAAAAAACAATCAAACCACCCTCCAGCCACAAACCCAATTCTTCAACCACTCACATATTCAGCCACTCCATCTTGTTCTGCAGTAACCTCTTTCTCTTCACTGTAAGTCACATGACCTTCCTAACTAGCTCAATCGGCTTCCACTTTACATCATGCAACAACAACAATAATAATAATAATAATAATAATAATAATATTTTAATAGTTTTGAATTTTCTAATAGAGATCAGTATACAGGTGTGTGTGTGTGTGTGTGTGTGTGTGTGTGTTTGGGTGAAGTGTAGGAGAATATTCCCTAGCCCCATTGTACTGAGGTTGATGGTTGGTAGTGCCAAAAGACTTGTTGTGAAGACCGCAGGGAATGAGATGGAGTGTAGGTCTGAATGAGGTCAGTAAGATAAGTAGGAGACAGATTGTGAAAGGCTTTGATTGTTAATAATAATATTTTAAAGCTAGTCCTTTGTGAGACAGAGAGCCAGTGTAGTTGAATCAACATAGGAATGACATGTTCTGTAGACTTGGAGCGTGTTATGATCCAAGCGTTTTGGATGAGTTGTAGTCTAAGTTTGTTAGGGATGCCTGCTAAAATTGCATTGTAGTAATCAATGCGTAATGTGACCAAGGCATTTACTAAAACTTCTGCTGAGTTTTGAGCTAGAGCAGGGTGTAGTCTGGAGATGTTTCACAGATGGAAAAAGGCATTCCAGGATACATTATCGATATGGCTGGAGTGAGAGAGGGTACTGTCCAATATTACACCAAGGCTCTTAGTACCAGTACAACAATGGCATTGAATACCCTGTTGATGATAGGCAACAGGAGACAACTTCATTTACATTTATTCATTTAGCTGACACTTTTACCCAAAGTGACTTAAAATTGCTTTTTCTGTCAGAGGTCAAACAGCTCTGGAGCAACTAGGGGTTAAGTGTCTTGCTGAGGGACACAAAGTTATGGTCTTGACTGGTCTTGAAATAAAATCCCGAGTCCTCGTCCGAGACCGAGACAAGACCGAGTACAAATGCGAGATGAGACTAAGACCATCAAAAAAGTCGGTCTTGAGTATTACAACACTAGTGTGAGAAAAAGTGGGAAAAAGTTGGGGAAAAAAGTCTCATTTCAGCTGCATTTACACACACTGGCCTTGTAGTCGCTGTAAAGCAGAAACACGCCCCCCCCCCCCACACACACACACACACTGCGGTCCACCCAATCAGACAACTCTTTTCTTCTGCTCTAGAAGTTTTGGCAGCATCTTTCCTGGCACACTGTGCTGATGACGATCTGCCTGTTGCGTGTAAACTGCAACAAATGACAGAGATCCATAAAGTTTTGTTGAGAGCTGGCGGTGGGAGCCATTCGGAAAGCGGCGTCCGCCTCATCATTACAATTATTAGCAACCCATACATTAATGTTCTCCAGGGGACAGGAACTAACAAGGCACTTACCAGCTTGCATCAGCATTTAACACATGAACATTTTGTAGGGAAATCAATTCTTTGGAATGAAATTGCTGGGACGGAGCTAACTAGCTTGCTAACTAACCTTTTTACTAACCCAACAAAAAGTCTGCAGGAGAACATCATCATTTCCTCTGAATTTGACTAATGGTGGTGCATAACCAACAGTATGTGGGTGTGTTTGTAGGTATCTGAGTCTTGCATCACTTAGCAACAACAGCTTTCAAATGTAACTCATCATCTGACATGGGAAACATTCATAGGATCTGAATTTTAGAAGTTGTTTCTATATGACTAAAACATGGTCTTCAAAAAATTTTAAAGTATGCACAATAGCTGCAGTATCATTATAGCAAAGCAACTTGGCTTGTTAAAGAATGAAAGACAGACATTTCAAATGACAATGCTCGAATTTACAGTTACAGCGTCAGATTTCAAGCCAGACCTTTTGTCATTGTTGTTCCCAGGCAAAGAGAGAGCAGCATCCAGCTGACAGAAAACAAAAGAGCAACAGCAGAAATAGATAGAGACAGAGGGGTGGACAGTCACAGACAGAGAGGGAAGATCTGTTGAAATACCACACTGATTAGCCGGTGTTTCTGACATTTAAATGCCACGTTTACATAAAGAAATGTTTCATAGGAATATTAATCACTCCTAGTTAATTCACAAGGAGATGTGAAATGGATCCATGGTGCTTTTGGCGGGAGAAAGGGACAGAGAGAAGAGGCTGTGAGGGACAAATACAAAAAGAACAATGGAGTGGTTATTGGTTTAAATAGCAATGCCACAAAAATAGGAACTACTGTATGTTAAAATGTTAGTTGGGTAATTAATTATTATTATTGTTTCAAGTCTCACCCTTCTTTATTATCAGACAAAGATACAGGGATCTTGATGACCTTCAAACCCCAGTGTATAATAAGCCATGATAGGACCAGCAATATATGAGAAATACCATTTATTTAATGGCTTTTATTCAAAGTACCATAAAGTAGTAGGAAGGCAAAGGTTTTCAGCATACAGGAGGTTGTTTCAGTTCAGAATGAAATCTCTGGCAACTTCATCTTTTAAGTCAATGGTCCGAACACAGCACAGCCCATTGAGTTAATAGGTGAAATCAAGTCGTCTACCTTGAAACATCTTCATCTTGACTGCTGGGCTGAAACAACTTATCAACACGTGGCACCATGGTGTTCTAATACTTGTTTCAAGAAGAGGAGAAGCAGACAGAGAAAGGTAATTCCCTCTGTGGCATTCCTGGTTAGACAGCAGAAATAAGATTTGCGTAAGGTCTATCTGTCTATCTTTCTGATGATGTTCCATTAAAGTATGTTGGACGTCCGTGGGACCTGAATTACAGTTAGAATTTGTTCAGGTGATGGGGCTTATTATTCCAAATTAGGAGAGAAACTGGATTTTGCCTGTGGGCCAGCAGTTGCTCATCACAGTTCTAAGTAGCCTGTCTAGAGCTGTGGTATAGAGATAAGTGACCATAATGACAGCCTACGAGTGCTCCTCTACAGCACAGCTTTCATTAACACACTGCCATCTTGATCCATCTCGGTTGTTCCACATGACACATCAGTGTACTTACAGGGTGTTGCTAACTGGCTAACACTGCCTCCATCCTCTCTTTCCATCTGTTGACAGCCATGGCAGCCAGATATATAAAATCTGACATAATGACGGGCCAACAAAGGTGCAACAGATGAACCAAAAGCATATAATCTGGACAGGGATCTATGAGCTGTGACAAGCGTTGGATTAGACAGATTTGTTGGGCCAATATTTTTAATATCAGATATTGGCAACTGATACACTGTACTATCATGACTGATAGAAGTCCATTATAGGTACAAACAAAAACAGTTTACAAAAACTGCAAAGCTGCAAAAACATTATATTCTTTTAAATTACATTTGTATATGTTGGGCCTACGTTGTGTAGAGGCAATTACACTGGATGGCTAAGAGGCCATCTGAACTTAGAGGCATGTACAGTTCTACTTTACTGTCTTTGGGCAGGTCAGAGCTCTGCCATTCGACATTTGGTGTACTAACCGCCTGGAGTCATTGGTCTTGAAACTACTCCAATGGACAGAACTGCTTTTGGTTTCTGCCGTTCACACATTTTGACTGACCCATGTGTTTATAATCTCATTGTTAAACATATCATGCAGCTGTTGACTTCTTGAACTGATCACTTCTGTTTTTTATTGTGTTGCTTTTGGGTTTGTGAGAATTCATGAGTTAGACTGAGCATCAGATTGCAATATATGATGCTTCTAGTAGCTTGTCTTTGATGTTTTGAATAGATGAAGTCCAGTTCCACTCTAAAATCACCAGAGATGTTCATTAAAGCGTAAGTCACCAGTAGAAACTTTGAAACTATATTATGGGGGAAAATAAAACTAGACAATGTTGCATGATAACATTAATCACCACATATCACCTGTGGGTCCATTTTTGGGAAATTCTCTTGCTAGTTGTCTGGTTGAGTTAAATGAAAAGATTAATACCAATCTCATACCTGTCCTTTAATGAAAGGCTATACCATAAACAGAATGTTGGCTTAGCTTAGCACAAAGACTGAACACACGTGGGAAAGAGCTAGCCTGCAATTGTCAAACATGTAACAAAATCTGCCTACCAGCAAAACTCACTAAAAACCTGTTATATATCATTTAATTTAAACTAAAAACCCCCAAAGTTTAAGAAATACAATTCGCTGTTAAATACACTTAAATTATATGACACATCTCTGCTGGTGTTAAAAATGATGTTTTCATACCAGATTTATCAAAAATGAGTTGAAAATAGCTCACCACACCATTTACTGTTCTACTAATTTAGGTGAAATGAAATTTATAGATAAAAAAACAAAAAATGACCATCTAATTAGAGGTAGGTGGCCCACATTTCTCAGCCCCCTCCCTTGAGGGGGAGTGGGAGTTTACGCTATTTTTTGCTAACTCTCTAATTAGTATTTTTGTATTTTGGTGAGACGGTTTGGACCTTCTTTCGCTTTATTATGATTCCATGATAAATAACATGGCCTCATCCAGTACCGACGCTCTTCCACAGACACACACACACACACCAGAGAGCATCTCATCCTTTCTGAGTCTCTAGCTCAGCTACAACACAGGTACAACACAGAAACTCTTTCAAAGAGCCATGAATGTCCTTCTAGTGACTGTCAAAGCTCCAGCAGAGTCTCTGTGTTTCCAGCACAGAGACAGAGAGTATGACAGCAGCTGCTCATGGCTGGCTAGCTCTTACTACCAGATCTATACGCCTGTTCCTTAGTGGTCGGCCTGTCACACTGTCCGTCACTCTGGTCTGTGTCTCCTTACTTCCCCCGTCACACATTACATACTACGATGACCACACCTCCTACAGTGGCTGTCCTGTGCAGTCATCTGTACATCTTTTAAAAATACTGGGAGGGAGCTAGCAGAATTCGCGTGTGTAGTAGAGGCTGACATTTTTTAGGAACACTGTGGGTTAGGGGCTTCCTGCTTCCTATGAGTCAATTTCACTATTTATCACGGGACTGGGACAGGACAGGGAAAAAAGTCAACTGAAGTAGGCAGGATGAGTCTTCTTCAATACAGCTGCTTTTGTAAATGAAAAAGACACTGTTTTCCTTTAAGCTAGCCAAAATTAGCATCCCAATTATCATCACATTTAACGTAAATTACAGATGAACCTTATTAATCAAGCTAGCTAGCTCCACCCTGACATCCAAATATGAATCAATTCTCGTTCCAAAACAACAAATGCCAAAATACCAAAATGCCTCAAGGCACAAACCAATACATGATGTAACTGTGGCTACTACCACTTCTTTTATACAGTCTATAGTATGTAGTTACACTTCAAGCTAACTAGCTGCTACCTTAATATTTAACAGACAGATATTAGAGTGGTATCAATCTTGCTGAATTATTCCTTTTAAAAGCAGCTCAAACGGCACCTGTTTAGTCTTTTTATCTGACAAAATAAAATTCTGGGGTCGTGTTTTTATGCGATTTTTTAGGTGGATGAGGAAACAGTCAAATTTGTAGGTAACTCAAATTTAGTTCTAGCCTAGAAACATTGGCACTTTACCAGAGTCCGTTTTTCCACCTCACCTCATCATGTCAAGCTGCAGAGCCATATGATGAAATTGTATCACAGAGCTCAAAATTAAGCCGTATCTCCTGAAGTTTCTTGATAATCTCACTCACCAGCCTAGAAAGCCCGTAAGATCAGAAAATTCTAAAGGTAGACCTCGGGGCTCAGAAGTAGCTTAACACAAACTCTCTGGAAAGTTCAGCTAACTCATTGAAAGCTAACACATCAACTCTATGAGTCACAGGTATGTTACCAGAGAGGATTTGCATGAAAGCACTGATATCTGGTTTATGACCACAACCTTAAGTATACCAGCATAATGGCCATCCTGTAATGTTAATTTAAGTGGGACTCTCAGTTGGAGTTTTGTGCAGTCTATCTATAGCTGAGTGACTAGGACATTATGGCTATTACAGATGACTGAATAGTTTGGATGACAATGAGTGGGCCTGAGTGAGGAAATTGGATATTTAATGGAAAGATTTTCACCTATGATTGTCGTTGTCTTTTTCCATCTCCGCCCCTTCCTCTCCCTCTCTTTCCTTCTCCACCCATTTGCTCCCGCTCAGTCTCTCTCCCTTCCCTTTTCTTTTCTCTACATCCTTCCTTCTTTTCCCTTCTCACTTTGCTCACCCCATCTTCCCTGCCGTCTCTCCTCTCTCTCCGAGCCCTAAGTAGCCACAAATGGTCCCTAATAGCCTCCAATGGAGATGAATGGATCGTTGTGTGAACCGAATCGATAGGAGATTGCTTTTTGCTGTACACAGTGGGATACGGCTCGGGCAGGCGGCCTTAATTAAGTTAACAGTAAACCACGATAGCTTGGAGAGTTTTATTAGGAGAATAAAGTTTACGATGAATGCGGAGGCAGAAGAAAAATTATGGTTTCAGAAGGAACTCTGAGGAGGGAAAAAAGGCATTAATATTTACCTGGATGTGTTTCTGATTTGTTGCTGAGTCGTGATGCTCCCTGTCTGACTCATAAAGTTTTTGTTGGACATTTTCTCACCTCCTCTGCCTGTTTATTCTCCACTCCATCCCTGCTGCTTCCCATACCTCCTCTCCTCTACCATCTTTTTCCCCAGCTCCTTCTCGCCCTCCTACCTCGACCGACCTCATCTCCCTCCCTTCGTCCCTCCCCCTTTTTTCCCTCCCTCTCTGCCGTCTATAATGGGATGAGCAGCAGAATTTGATCAGCAGTTTTTTAAAGGTCACAGAACCAAGCGAAAACTCTCAGCCAAAGCGCCGAGGGAACGAGGGAGGGAAGGATGAGATTGAGGAGGGAGGGAGGCAAGTGACGGAGAGATAACAGGGCGACAGAGTGGAGGACGCAGGGAGGGGAAGTAAGGACTGCACAAAGAGAACACGGAAGGTGGAGAAGGTAGTGCAGTAATGGAGGAAAGAGATGGAGGAGGCAGATGAGGTAATTTGTTGTTTTATGACACATCAGATCTGGTAACAGATGAATGCATATTAAATATGTAGGAGAGGAAAAACAGCAGGGGGTGATGAGAACAGGAAAGAAGGCAGAGGTAGGGAGGAAATGAGAAGATGGGAGAAGATTAGCAGAGAGAAGAAATAGTTGCCTGGAGAGGGAAGAAGGTAAGGATGGAGATATTGGGGGACAGAAGATGAGACATTTTCATTTCTCTAACCCACTGCCTGTCTCTCATCTCCTCCTTTTTCCCTAGTCTGTCAGATCTTAATCACCTCTCCATCTTTTCAGACCCTCTCATCAGATCTCTTGGCCTGGCTTTCTGTCCCTCGCCGTCTCATTCGCTCTCCTCTCTTCTTCTCTTTAAAATAAAATACACTTTTATCGCTTTGCAGTGTTTCATAATGGTCCCACAGTACAGCTGTCTCCCTGTCTGGAGCAATAATAATTCTTTGATATCATTCTATCATTCATTATCAAGTAGATCACAATCTCTCTCTCTCTCTCTCTCTCTCCCTGCTTTCTCCTCTGCCTCTCTCTATTGTCCCTTTCATCACCCTCAGTCTATTCCCAAAGCATTTGAGTGTGAGTGTCTCTCACTATCACTTCAGCTACATGTCTGCCGTCTGTGTGCATCCGTGTGCACTGGGTGAACATACATTTTAGAAATCCTTCGTTCACCTCAATAAATTACCAATTTCTATCTGTCTTTGGTTTTAATTTTTGTTTATTTATCCAAAAAGAAGCACTTCCCAACTGAGATCCGGTAAAAGGTAACATGTTTGACTGCTTACACACATGTTTAAAGTTTTTGCAGTGAATTATATGAAAACTTGGGCTGAAAATTCTGAGGAGCCAGAACAATAGTGAAAAAACTGTGGTTATTTTTTAAGAATTTATCTCCAACTCCACATTTATGATTTACATAGTTTTTTATCAGCTTATATTTGCACCAATCCTAATCGTAATTCATACATTCATCTTGTTTCAACATTAACAGAATGAGACAAAATGCTTCCAGGGTTCAAACAAGTAAGAGCAAAGTTCATAAAAGTGAGCAAAGTTCATAAAAGTGAACTAAATTGACACATTTAGCTCACATTTATTAATCTATTATGTCAGTGGTGTATTTAACATTACTCAGTAATATTTAAAAATAATCATGACATTCAAAATGGTATAATTCAAACGTAATGTTTACGTTCACCTTCTGGGGAATCCCTCACCTAACACACCCTCCAGGCTCGTCTCCTCCTTGATTGGTGCATCCGAAAGCACAACAACCATCCAGCATTTTGGCAACGCAAAGGTAACAAACTCCAAGTAACACTGTATCACTTGCTTCCATCTTTTTTGACCTCCAAGGGAGTGTTTTCCTTGTGACGTCACGTGAAAATGATGAAATGTAATTGGTAACAGCCATGTCCACTAGTCCACTTCTGGTAAAACTGACAAACTGCAAGTGCGTTGCTGTATTAAGCTTTTGCTTCACAAACTGAACGGACGAGCTGCTTCATAGCCCTGGATTCTGGACCTTCTTGTTCAGGGCTTTTAAAGGCTAATTCAGGTATTTTCAACCTGGATCCCAAATTATTAAAATGGTCTCTACAAATATAGAACTTTTTAGATAAGATCCTTTTTGTTTAACCAGAAACAGTCGCGATAGCTCTCTCGTCAAAGCTACCAGATTCCCTTGACAAAAGTAGCAATTTTACCTTTCTGTTCTACTGCTACCTCAATCGGTTTGTTTGTGTTATTGTGTGACTTTTGTGTTATAAACTCTTAAAAAACACCAATTTTAATTGTGACACAATAACACAATCAAACTACAATAACAAAGTCACACAAACACACAAACAAACCAACCGACCGCGGCAGCAGAAGACCGGCAACTCCCGTATTTTGTGAGGTAAAATTACTGTTTATTAATGGAGTCTGGTGGCTTTGACAATAGCAATATAATGACTGGTTAAATAAAAAGATTCTCTACTCTTTTAAGAAAAGAGTAGAGATTCTTTCCACAATGTTGTTGTCAGTAACAACAATCTGAGCCAGTGGCAAAAACAATTGGCCGCAAAAATTACTTTGCAGCCCGTTTTTACTGCTGCCGACTGCAGCTGAGTGTCATTTTTGTTGTTTGGCCAACAATAGAATCAACGTTAATTAGCGACAGCTGGGGAAATTTGCTGGTGACAGTTGTCATTGTAGCTGGAAAAAACAGTTGCTGACTAAACCTTTCACCTTCTACAGCTTGTTAAAACAATCTTAATTTTGTAAATAAAGTTGGAGCTCTTCGGATGAGGAAATTGCACTCAAATCACGAGTTTTGTATCATAATTATTTATCATTCAGCCTGAGCCAAAACCCATGGCATCGAGCAGATCATTGCTATTTGCTATGTTAGTTTAAACATTGTTTTTCAGTGCCACTACAAAACTTAAATAATTTAGCAATATTATATGAGGAGGAAACTGTATAGAGTGAGAATGGACAACATGACAGTGTTGGATGCACTGTAGCTCTTTAGTCAGGCTCTCTATCTACTGCATTTGGGAAAGGCAAACTAACAAGAGCATGAGCACCAGTCTATGATCACAAAACAGTAGGTGGAATAAACTTTCTTGGTCCCTGAGGGATTTAGTGCAGGCATTAGACAGATTGACAGAAGGCTGCATATCAACTTGTTTTCCATGTTTTGTGAAAAATATATACACACACTCACACAAACACAAACTCACAAAGATACATACTGTACTATACAGTATGTATCTTTGAGATACATACAGTACATGTATTCATAAATATATTCATAGCAGACTGTTTATTGAGCTCTAAAGATAGTAATGGCAGCCACTGCAGAGCCATATCAGCTGAATGAGAGTCAAAACTTGCAATTCCAAATAATTGTTTCTGCAGAATAAGCACATATTGAGACTAATGTGCTGTGTCCACAGGTGGATGCACATTATAAAATACCTAGATAAACAAGCTGAATGTGAACATGCCCCTGGCCCTTGTGCTTGAAGCAGCAGAACTGAAATGAACATCTCTGTCGGCAGCATCAAAGCCTGTCGCAGCAGATCCCAAAGGACTGCCAGCTTGAAGCTCCTGTACAGCGCCGAAGCTTTCATCAGCTGCACATATCACAAATGCCATATCTGCTAACATAGCTGCTGCATAGCAGCCCCCCCCCCCCAAGAGTCATACTTGTTGAAAGGCCGGGCAACTTCACACCTTATCTGAAGCTTCGTCATTTGACACACAAAGGATGCTGGGATTATAGCAGTGGGGGCTATATGCAGACTTTGTCTTTTGTCTGTCAGGAGAACTCAGTGACTTAATTACAATGAATGATGAACTGGGGCAGCTGAAGTTAGTTGTTTTGCAGCTGAGCCATGTAATGAGAATTTCACATCAAAAGATGAGTGTGGTGCAAATGAACAGATGGTGTGGTTTAGAATATTGCTCTTTATATGCTTTCGTATTAACCAGGGTTAGAACAAAAAATGAAAAAGGTTTTTTTTTGCTGACTGACCCTTAAGGGTGTGGGGTCTTAATAACCAACAGAAATCAATATGGTTGTTGCCTACAGTGTAAAAACAAATTCCTCCCTCATTCATCCGTCCTGTCACATTTTCTCTTTACAACTTGTGTTTGTGTGTGATTTATTGTGTGTTTTTTGGAGAGTGTGTTTGCATCCCAGCTGGAGTGAAGACTGTTTATATTATTGGCGATGAAAGAGGGACCCCCAGGGGCCTCAGTAATGGGCTGGGAGGCCTCTGACTTCTTATAATGGCCTCTGAATGTGTGTGTTTGTGTGTGTGTGTATGTGTGTGTGTGTGTGTGTGTGAGAGAGAGAGAGAGAGAGAGAGGCACAACTGCCGCACTATATAATTGTCAATGAGAGGACACACATTTACAGAATAAAATGAAGCCGATACACAAAGACAGACAGAGAGACAGAGAGAGGGAGCCTGTCCTACACATAAAGGCACAAACACAAAGAAACACAATCTCTCTCTCTCTCTCTCTCTCTCTCTCTCTCTCTCTCTCACTCACTCATGCACACACACAGACAACACACATTGGGGTGCCAGCTGAGCCCAGTGTGTCCAATAACAGCAGGTGCTGTCAAGTGCAAGCACAGCAGACCTGCCCTGACATGGACACACACACACACACACACACACACACACACACACACGAGTGGATGCACATATGTCAGCACACCACACACTCCTTCATACACCTTCCTCTTTGTGTACCACTCATATTCAATAAATATTTTCATAGTTAAAACTAATGTCTGATAGGTGTAGTTTATACAAGGTTACGGTTCATGTGTGTTTTAAATAGTGTGTGTGTGTGTCTGTGTCTGTGTGTGTGCCTTTGTGTGTATACCTTGGCTGTGAAAGGCTGCAGTGTTGCCATATGGTCTCACATTAGGACACTCTGAGCTCAGTCATCCAGAAGCCTGTGTGCGTGTGTGTGTGTGTGTGAAGAGAGTGAAAATAATGGAAAATAAAGGCCTTTAGTTGATATCTAAGCAGTTTGGGTGTAAACACAACTAGTTGATTGTGTAGAACTGTAAATATCTGTCTCTTTTTGGGTTAAATTAACCTAATAATGGTCTTTCTTTCTTTCTTTCTTTCTTTCTTTCTTTCTTTCTTTCTTTCTTTCTTTCTTTCTTTCTTTCTTAATGTGCCTTGTGCTTTGTCTCCTGTTTCCTCTTCCCCCTCATGTCTCTGTCTCTATGTCTCCCTGTGTGTTTTTGTGAGTGTGCTAATATATTTAGCAGTGCCATATCGTACGCTGTGCTGACTTCATTAACTATCACAACATGAGGCATCAGTGACTGAATGATAATAAACCTACAGCACACACACACACAGCCCTGGGAGCCTAACAGTAATGCATAGATAACTGATTACAGTTTACTTCATTATGATAAGAGCACTAATTGTAAACACATCCTCTTTAACCCCACAGATCTTTAAGCAAGTCCATTATTAAGGAATGGACTCAAAGTTTCCCAAAACTACAAATAGGCTATATATGAGGTGAAATTGATAGGGTATTTTGAATTTTGGGTTAATTAATTGATTAGTTAATTTTAAAAATATATACAGAATTGATATATTCAATTAATCTCTAGTATCATTTTTGAACTGTAGATGGATGCAGTCATGTAAAATGATCAGGCGAAATGCAGGGTTTAATGTAGAACAAAGCTCTCTGTATAATTGTAACACAAGTTATGTGTGTATACATTTCCAGTAATGAGTAAGGGCTGATCCCCAAAACAAAATAAGATCGATCAATTAAAACAGTGAAGCAATACTAATATTTTAATTTACAAAATGACATCATAGCAGGGCATTTTATTACTGACCAACCTGCTGATTATTTCCTCAATTCATTGATTCATCGTCTTACCTCCAAAACGTCAAGGGAAAAAAAAGTCGATCAAAATTTCTCAGAGCCCAAGGTGATGCCTTCAAATTGTTTGTTTTGTCCAACCAACAACTGAAAATATTCCGCTTGCTCATTTCAGCAAGTCAAACCATCAGATATTTGGCATTTTTGCTTGCAATTGACTGAAACAAGTAGTCGGTTGTCAAAACGGTTGCTGATTAATTTTTCCGTTGATCGACTAATCATTTCAGCTCCACGTCAAGGAGTTATATGTTTGCCTACTATAGTTTCATTAAACGAAACTGTTTAAAATCAAACTTAAGGTTCAGGTGGTTTTACGGCTCATATCAGCTTTAAGAGGTGATTGGTAATTAAAAGCAGAATGACACTGGTGGGTTTACTCTTCACAAAATTCCCCTTTGTATTCCCCTTTCTGTTGTTGATCTGTTGTTCCTCGCCACTAATCTCCTCTCCTCCTCTTCATCCCTGTCGTCCTCTTCCCTCCCCTCCTCCTCCTCTCAGGTCAGCGTGCTGGAGCGTCAGGTGATAGATTTCCTTGGCTACCAGTGGGCTCCCATCCTGACCAACTTCCTCCACATTGTCATCGTCATCCTGGGCCTGTTTGGGACGATTCAGTTCAGGCCGAGATACGTCACTGGGGTGGGTTGTACACACTAACACTCACACACTCATTCATTGGAAACAGCCATTTTACACATCCTTTGCCCTAGATTCATCACCAGCCTCTAATTAGCCTATACTCAGCTCTCTGCATTAAATAATGAGGACTAGTTTATAAGTAGAATGTCTTAGGAGAGACAGTTTAACCATTTTTTAATTTGTAGCTTTATAATTTGTTTGTGTCATAGCACAACCAGCCATGAAAACTGTATCATGGAGATGTCTTTAGCTGCACTGTGTGTACAGAACAAGAATAACATGTTTAACAACTGATCCTCTCTCATATGTTTAAAGCTTTGTCATTCATACTTAGAGAATGCACTGTGAAACAGCAAAGCTGCATGTATATAAAAAGAAATATCAGCCAGTCTGCATAAATCTCTTTTTCTTTAAAAGCCTACTGGTGGATCCAAGACAAAATAATTCCAGAAAATAATTTACGCTTCAATAAACTTTCAGAAGTTCCCACAGCGGCTGCAGGCCTCCACACAGCCCTCCCACACATCATACAATACAAACCCTGCCGACCCCTCCCAAAGACCTTCACATGCACACAGAGAACATTAAGTGAGATGATTGAGATAATGACAAGCAATGAAAGTTTGACTTAAGCACATAAATTCTGCTTTACTTTCATCATTCATTCATTCTTTCCGGCTTATAATGCACTTTTTACACACATACACACGCGCATCTTTCTGTCTATTTTCTCTCCCTGTCTAGTTTAATTCCTGTGATTGGTTGCACTCTCCGCCGCTGTTTTTGTGTCTCTGCATCTTAACTACATCAAAAGTGAAGCCCCCCCTCTGTCTTTTCTCTCCATCTCGCTCGCTCCAAATGCAAGACGTGAACATGCTTTTCTAATTCTCCTACAAAGGCCTGTCAGGTCCTGTCTGCCTCTCACTTTCTTCTCCCCCGCCCTGTTTCTCTGCAGTACGCAGCCTGGCTGGTCGTGTGGATGACCTGGAATGTTTTCATCATCTGTTTTTACCTGGAGGTTGGAGATCTGTCCAGAGTAAGAAAACAGTTCTTTGTAATGTTTCTCAATCCATGTTAAGTTTTCCAATGTTCATTGTCACTTAACTAAGACCAAGACTGCACTTTTACAGCATTGTTGCATGTAGGATTTCTGGCGTTAGTGTGGATCTCTAAGGCCCCAGAAACACTTACATTTGTGTGTCTCATATTAAAATGAAGATGCAAGTATAAGGCTGGCAGTATTCTACATTTTTCTCATAGTCAGCAGATGCCATGTGAAGTCTAAATCCAGCAATAATTTGACTTATTGTTTAAAGTATTGTTTCCTGTCCTATCCAAAGCCTGATGTAGCTAATGCTATGCTAAAGAACCCCATTGTGGTTCAGAAACTATTAAAAACAATGAGCATTGTTGCACTAGGTGACAGGTGTATGTTTATCTTACCGTAAACATGGGCACTGTAGTTTATTTTAAGTCTGTCCCACATACACCATCCTGCATTCCTCCTGTTTGAATAATGATTGTTAAAAACTACATATATCAGCTGTATCTGCCTTTAAAAAACTAAAACTAGATTTAATTTATATTTAGCCACAAATTTGTATCTTCCTTAGGCAGATCTCAAATCTTATTTTATCTGTGTAGGTTTTTCCATGCTAGATGCAAATCTGTGTAGACCCTATCTCAGTCAAGAGGAGGGCAGTAACGCACTTAAAGCTGTTGGTAATGGTCAAAAAAATGCCACAAGGAGAATAAGATTTGCTAAGAACTATACATAAACTAACACAAACCAATGGATGGCTCCTCTGAAAGAACCGTGAACGAAACAAAATCCTTGTCTTCACCAGCACCCACTTACACTTTCTCTATATACGGATCACTGCTCTCTGAAGCTAAACTGTTGTCTTTTTGATATGCTCTCTGCAAGCCAGTGTCTGCACTCGGCAAAGAGGTTGTGTTTGTGTAGTTCACAAACACACCCTCCTGTGTGATAATAAGATGAGGAATTATCTCCCTACTTTGACCGCAAGTGCTGAAATCGCTGAGATGGCTTTATACCTGTCTCTTCTGACAGGATGGGTCACATAATTTCAGTGTAATTTTAGTGTAACTTCAGCTGCCATAATCACGGAGGCAAGACCCTGTCAGTGGCTACTTCCACAGACTGCTAACTGACACAGTTAGAGGAGTAAAGATGAGGTAAGTAAGGCACATGTTGACTTAACATATGACTACAATGTGAAAACATCCTGTGGTGACTTCCACGAGCAGATGGAAATGTCCAATAATTCTTTTTTGCATGTATATATACAGTATAGCTCTCTGATTCTGTCACATTAACTGTCTCAGTGTATATGGAGTATAGTTCTCGCCGAGTGACTCGATTATGGCAAAAATCATATTCACGATTATTTTGGCAAATATTGAGATCACAACTATTTAACACTGTTACTGATTGACTTAGGAAATATCATGCATTTATTGAACTTTTACATGCAACATCCTGGATGAGAGGGAGTTTGGGCTTTTAGGGAAGGTCTGGAGGCGTCGCTGTACAGGAAAAGGGTGAAGATTGATGAAGACAAAATGAGTGTCACTGCGAAACAGCACATACACGATAATCTTTTTATCTTGATTAACTTGATTTTATAATCGTTAGAAGCCAAAATGGAAATTGTGATTACAATTTGATGAGTTGCACATCCATACCTACTGACATACATATAAAACATGAGTTTAGGTTGTTGAAGTCTTTTCAGACTCAATTTTCAAATGTGAATCCTTTCTACATTTAGCTGATTTTATATACAAATTATCAACTTAGACAATTAATTAGGGCCAATCAGCGCTTCCATAAACAGAAGGAATCAGTTGACAGGAGTGCTGATTGTGGCTGATTACACTCCGTGGTGTGGTGTTGAAAAAATGGCAGTTTCCCACACTGCAATTTGCTCTAAATTACTTGTTCTATTGGACGGTTATGTAACATGTCTGCTACCAGTTATAGCAGCACATATCATCTATCCTAATCCTCATCCCTTTGGTATTTTCAGCTTTTCGATCATAATCACTGTTAGCTTAGGACTAAAGCATAATTGCAGCATATTGTTCCACTAGTTTTCCTGTTCCCTCTTGTACTCACTCACTGTTCGATACACTCATCCCTGGTCTGTCTGTTCTTCCAACACACACACACACTTGTTAAGTTTTGTTGCCATCCAAACTATGGCCAGAGGTTTTACAGTGAGTCAACAGTCATATAAAATCCACCCATCTCCTGTCTAGAAACCTGCAGCTTCATTGATCTCTGATCTGAACCTCTGATTTACACCTCTCCCTGTCCCTGAGGCCTAGTTTTAACAGTTACAACAACCACTACAGCTGGGAGGAACTGCTGTTTGGTTTAGTCTTTAGCACACTGAAAATAAAAGCCTGTCTGCCATTTTGGAAGGCTAGAGAGCAGGTTAGAAACATCTGGAAAAGCAGCATAATAGCAGTTCAAAGGTTAATTGGATAGAATAGAATTAATTATATCACCAAATGTATAATTTATATTCTATAATGAAATTATATCATCCTAATATTTCTCCTCATTTTATTAGAAAAAGCCCTCCATTAAAGCCTCGGCTGTGCAGACCAAAATCATCACATCTGGTCCCTAACGAGGGCAAAGCAGCTAGTTAATTAGCAACACCTTTATCAATTACCTGTTGGCCAATCAGAGAGAAGCACACTCGAACCAGGCGCTGAACAGCTTGTTTTTATGACCAGAACAGTTTGTGTGTGTGCCTCGCTCAAGGGCACATCAACCTTGACCCAGTTACTGAGGGAAAGGGGAGCCTCTTCACCCCGCCCGCCTGGATTCACCAGCTGTTGTATGAGATATGAATCTATCACCTACCGTTCCAGGGCTTGTTTACTGACCTGAGGGCTATTATTACACCGGACCACATGTAAAACAAGTATGGCTATGTCTGTGATTGTGTGATGTCCGACTCAGTTCAGAACAACTTAACTCACCAAAAGATGATGAAACCGGGTGTACGCTCTGTTGGGAGGATTGATACGTGCCGAATGAAAAAGTCTGCTGAAACAAAGAGACATCCTTTTATTATTGCAGTGTTAATTGCGCCAACAAGATGATTGATTGAGAGATGTTTTTAGTTTAAAATGTTCTGTCCAAATCTGGTGGAACGCCAGCCTGCCCTGACATTTTGACAACAGCTAACATTAAGTCCCGTCCTCCAGCGCAGAAAGCAGCTGGGCTTAGGTTGGGTTGTGGGTGTTGATTGTGTTTCATAGACGATTTAGCAACTTATGTGACGTGATACAAACGTCCAAAAATCTGAATCTGTGTATGATGATGTTATTCATAATGAGGTTTGAGGAGGAGTTTCCTGGAAAAACAACAAAGGGGGAGGCTATATTTTTTTTTGTTAGGATGGTTTACCTTAACCTAACCAACAGAGGCAACAAGTACCAGCCAATCAGAGGCAGAGTAGGGCAGGTCATGCCTTTGCCATCCTGGCTAGGAAAATAAATATTGCAAACGGCAGGGCGCCAGGAGATGGCCTTGAAAAACGGGAGAAACCCTTGGCAGGTATGTTTACAGTTATTCTTTATAAATGGGACAAAAAACAGCTGGGAAACATGAAAACATTTATTAAAAAAGCAAGCTAACTAACTTGCTTTTGGACGTAAAGATGTGTATTTAACAAGCAGGAAGCTTCTGCTTTGAGACGTGAATCCAATGCGGAAGTCCCTTAAAACTGCATTCTATCGAACGGCCAGCAGGAGGTGACGCTTCCGGTTGCAAAAAGGTTCCTTTAGAAATAATGGTAAAATGAACCAACTTCTCATCTGATTTATTACCTTTTGAGTGTATGGTCTCACTCGCTAGTTTTGTCTTCTTCAATACAACATGTTGTTCATTTAGTAAATTATGGTCCCATTTACAGGAAAATAGACCATAAAGTAGAGTATGCTTCAAGGCGGGATTATCTGTAATTGACAAGTCGTTACAATGGCGACCTGTCAATCAGGCTAGAGTGACTCGTAACCACGGCACTGTGTAAATTTAACCAACACAATTGAAAAAGCTTATTAGGAGTTGGCTGTTCACTTTCTCTGGTGAGTACATTTAGTTTTAAGACTGTGGTTAGGTAGACAAAGTTGTCAGCCCTTTTAAAATGAGGTGAATTACAGATGCACCTAGCTAAGCAAGCTAACTAGCTCTACACACGGCCGTTAGCTCCACCGTCTCGTCCAAACGTGATCATGTCTGGTGCCAGTGGTTGCAAAAACTCAACATGGCGGCACCCTATCGGCCAGACTTGAGGCTTCAAAACAGCAGTCCACAAACCAATGGGT
This sequence comes from Lepomis gibbosus, assembly GCA_029875015.1. NCBI lineage: Eukaryota > Metazoa > Chordata > Actinopteri > Centrarchiformes > Centrarchidae > Lepomis > Lepomis gibbosus. Next base: position 28,689 of record JAPMOB010236868.1, read on the forward strand.
GACGCCACAATGACTACGTCCACTTCTTCAGTCTATGGTATTTTAAGTTGGACAGCTACAGTAAAAGACTATCAGTAAAAGTAAGTGAATGATTTATGTGTAGGCTGTCGCCAACAAAATCTTCTTCCAGATTCTTGCTGAAGTATTATCACTGCATTAATATTCTAGTTAAACCCAGACAATAAACAGTATATAAGTGAATACTATTTAAACCCCCACTATAGACATCTGTAGCCACTGTCACAGATCACACGTCTGAGATGCGATAAGTTTCTGCAGAATTCTTAGTGGACACAAACATTAGGAAATACAAAAAAATACAGTAGGAAAAAGAGACATGCTAGACTTGAATGTCTTTACTGTTCATTAACTAAAATTTAACTAAATATCCATCCATCCATTGTCAACCACTTATCCTGCGCAGGGGCGCCGCCAGGAATTTTGGGCCGCATGACAAAAAACGCAAATTGGGCCTCATCCACGCACTGTTGTCACCACATCTCTAGGACCTAACTGTCCCATTAAAAGCTTTACATAACTCTAATTAAAGCCAACTTTAATTAAAGTTTAATGAGAGTTGCATTAAGGCAGGACCCGACCATTTCACGTAGATACATGGGGGTGGTCGGTCAATAAGGATGTTTACATTTTTGGTCAATGGGGATATTTTACTTTTACTGCCAAAAACAAGTAAAAACAAAGAGACCATTACTATAGATACATTTTGTTGTTATTTGAAATATATATAGGCCTGTCCTATGGTTTATATAATGTATAAAATAATATCATTTTATATTAGTTTTCACCTATCTTGGAATTGTCCTAACTTTTTTCCCTTATATGGCGCTCCTGATCCTGCGTACACGGTCACGGGGGGCTGGAGCCAATCGCAGCTGACAATGGGCAATGACTAAATATGTATAATCAAATAACTAAAATGTGACCAAAACTAATATACATTCTCATCAAAAGACCAAGACTGAAACTTAATCAAAAACAGGTGCCATAGTTAAAGCTGTACTATAAACACTGGCCAAATAGGTTATACACTGAACGCTTGACAACCCAGCAAAAATAGATACTACAGGTTTAGATTTGGTTCACAAAAGATGAAAATACATAGTGTAGATATAAATGAAAGATTAAGGTGAGTATATACCATAGTGACACATTTTTGCTGCTTAGCCTCGCCTCGTTCTTTATGTGTCCTACTCACTGAGTGAACTGGAACAGAATAACTCTTTATTCTCTGTATTTGATAAGGGTAATGATGGTGTGCTGTGTGCTTCAGGAATACTGTGATGTAAATGAAAATCTCTTAATCTCTGTCTCTATTGCTTCCTGATGCCACTTCTTTCTTTCTCTGTCTCTCTTTCTCCCCACTCCTGTGCCTCGCTCTCTTCATCTCCATGTAATTCACCCCTCCTCTCCCTCCGCTCACCCTATAATCAAGTCTTTTTCATGTTGTTTTGCAAAGTGCCATGTGAATCTGTCCTGTGCTCCTCTTCCGTCTCGCTCGTCTTCTCCTTCTCGCCTCCTTTTCATTCACTCTCTTCACTCTATATTTCCAATGTCAAGACTTGAGGAAATGTGTCCCTGTCAAGATGGCACTGCTATTTATGGTGCATAGCAATTCATAGTGCTGGGCTTTCCGTATTGGCCAGTACCAAGTGCCAATTTAATACACAACTTTACACACTTAGGCCATTACTTTGAGGTCACAGGACAAAAGTGATTGCGACAGACTCCATTTTTCTTCATTACAGAGAGCTGACATCTTTCTGTGCATGAAAGAAGCAGAGAATCAGCCTCGACTTGATTTATGCCATGTTATCAGTGACTCTTGAATTTGTACTGTAGCTTCGATGTAATTTTCTAGTGCCTACACCCTGTTTTATCCATGAATGGACCTGATATGTGTAGCCCCATTGCCAGCAGAGTAAGTTTAAGAGAACACTGATCAGACTGTCAAGGAGGTACGTACTTAGCAGCTGGGCTTCCCTTTCTAAATAACTATACATTTGGGTTATTAAAGAATAGAAAATTGTGCAAGCGAAGACAGCAAATGCATTCAGTTCCTTTCATTGGAACAGACATGCTTGTTGTGCAGTTGTCAGTCTTAGTGTGCAGAACACTCCTGGCAGACTATTTGATGTTCAGAAGGTGAACTGCAAATATTCCCAGTGTTTAGTGGCATAGTGCGGAAAAAGTCCAAAAGATTAGGACTGTAGAGATATGAAATTTGCGCCTCTGCCTATGACATTTCTTCTTGATAAGGAAAATAAACCCCAGACAGAGAGTAGAAAGGTGGGAGAGACAGGAGGGGGAATGCGTCAGATTTTGTCAGCTCAGTTTCAAGTCAGACGGCCAGATGGACAAGCAGACAGATCACGATTGACATTATAGTAAAGTGACTTCGATGAGACATCATTAGTGTTAGAGTTAACAGGCCATTGTGAGGAGCATGTTGCATGTCAGTGATGAGTCATCGAGTCCCACACACACAGTAGGGCTGCAGCCCAAAGTTGGATGTAACTCACTTTTTTTAGTCATCAGTTACTTTGAGCTTGACAGTTTGAGCTTGACATTTGAAACATCAGTTTACAAATAAAAATGCAAACTTTGTGGATTGGATGGATCTGTTACTGGGTTGTATTTCATTGTCTCACTGGTACCATGAAGTAACACGCCAGTGCAGCAACATTGCTTTTAATGCAAGGCTGTTTTACGTCTAAACGTCAACAGAGACTTCTCATTCATGTTGGTTTTCCAGTGATTTAAATATTTCACTTCCATAAAGCTCTGTAACTCACGAAGGACAGGAAGTATGGCTCAAGCTAAGATAACCAAACTCTGGAAAACCAAAGGCTCCTCATGATGCGTAAACTCAACTTCATTTGGGAAAACTGGTGGGACCTTTAACAATACAAAGATTCGAAGAGAAACTTATCTATGACAGCACCACTACCACTTTTCCTGCCATGGTCTTAACATGAGCAATATAGTAACCTCCATGAGCGTTTATCGAAATTGGAAATTCTCAAGATATTCTGATGACAGGGGTGATTTGGCCCTCATCTGCAAAGTGGATATATTTTTTCATTTTCCAGGTACATACAAAGTATTCAGTCAAGTAACAGCTGCAAGTCTTGTCAGATGGTCAAACAATGCCCCCTACACATTTCCAAAGTGGTTCAGTTTGACAATTTTTGTTACTTTCTGAAACCCACAATTAAAAAAATCAGACCCACAGCAGGCAGCGATTGGCCAGGTGTGTGGAGGTGTGAAGCAGGCTAGACATGAACATCTCTCTTTAGCTCTATTTTCTTCATTCTTCACACAATAACTTCCTTTCCTTTTTGTGTGCACAAACAAGAACTGCTCATTTAATTTTTTACTAAGCAACTGATTGATAAACTGGTTTATCACCAGTCTTGTTACAACATGTTTGCCTTTTCTGTGTTTGATGGAACTTCCTATCTGATGTGTATCTTTGCCTTCCATGAGGCCCCCGTAGAGCCCCACCGGCAAGATAAGGTGTACATCCTGTCTTGACAGTAATTTGAGTTTAAGCCCGAGATTCATACCATATATCAGTCTGTCACACTCCCATCCGTCCTGTCACTTGCTACTGCACTATCTAATATTGCAGCAGTGCTATAAAATTAATCTTTAAAAAGATTTCTGATGTGGCATCCCTGACAGATTTGGAGAGGAGCCTGTGGAGAGAGAACTGTCACCATGTTACAAACACACACACACACTCGCATATTCAAGTCCCTCTCTCAGACAGACAGACACACACACACACACACACACACAGACACACACTTAGACAGCTAACTGTCAGTAGTCCACTGTGTCATATAAGAGATGCAGCCACCCTCTGGGCGTCAGATACACATACTCCTCGCTCAGCTGTCAGTCATTTACTGAGGGGTGTTGTGTGGGAGGATTATACCTCATGCTTTTTTGCATACTGTATGTGTGAAAGTGTGTCTGTGCATGTGTTGGTGTCCGTTTGCTCTGCCAGTAGTTGGAGATCCTGTCATTCACTATATCAGCCAGAAGAAAACACAAGGGACACACATTCGCATATGTGCACACACCAAATCTAAACCATCTCAAAACAGTGCCATTTTGAATCCCATATCCGTCCAGGCGTCTAATTTCAGTCCGCAAAGACACAATGGAGCGGCGACAGAGAGAGGGAGGGGTGGCCGCAGGGAAAGTGGTAAGACGAGAGATTAAAGTGAAAGATGGGGAGAAGAGAAATGAGGAGAACCAGAAACTAAAGCAGACTGAAAGATTGGGGGTAGAGAAGTGAGGCATCAGGGGTGGACAGGGAGACCGAGAGGTTTAGACAGGTGTAGGTATGATAGGAGCTAAAGAAGAAGACGTGTGATGGGATGAAGCCACATGTGAGTCAGTGTCCCTTTCAAGAGAAGAAAAAGAGGGGAAGAGGGGACAAGGAAAAAATAAGTAGAAACACAGAGAAAGTTAGATCAACAAAAGCTCTTAGGAAGATAAGATCACTTATCTAACAGGAAAAATATATATATCTCCCTTTCATATGAATTTCATATCAACATCACTAGCTGCCTTGTCAGTGCAGGGTGAGCTTTTTACTGCTGGATAAATTGTGGAGGAAATATGACAGTAAATCAAATTCAAAAACCACCCAATTCATCCCAGAAGAAAGTAAAAAAACAGATTGCTGGGGTTAAGCTTGAATGCTAATAGTCCCTTAATGTTACTCCCCTCAGTATTCATTCTGCAGCGCCGATTGAGACGATGAATGAGAGGATCCCACACATTCAATCATAGACGTTCTAGTTAAAACATCCACCCTGATTCACTGAGTTAATGCATCAACCCTGGCTGTGTTTGATCAATGGATGCATTTGTTGAAATCATGGCATGAAATTGCTTTTTTTCATCAACACATCTCTAGTGGGACATTCCTACCAGCCAATTTTATCATTTGGGTCCTGAGCTATTATTACTGGTGATTCGATGTGATTACTCATTGTAACTGTATAGTTTCATGTGCAACGACATGAGTTTGTTTTTACTTGTTAAAATAGAACGAGCAGATTGAACACAGATCGTGGCAGATAATGGATTTGATTGACCTGCCTTCCGCAGTCAAACATGGTCCAGGGTTTGGATGGTGGCTGTTGTTAATTTCAAGCCTTGATTGTAATGGATTTACCCTGTTTGTGTTAGCAGTAATGTTTGTTTTATTGTACATGCTAGAGAAAACTGCTAAACTGCCAATACTTTAAAACCCCCTTTACTGTATTGTGTATTTCTTTAAAGTTTTGGTCAAATGAGTTTCCTCAGAATTGAGGACGGCCAGAGTCTGTCTTTTTATTCAAAAAATAAAGGACATTTCCAGTGTATTGCAGCTTACAAGACATATTTTCATAGTTTTGGCCATCATTTGGATCAATTATGATAACATTTACTCATAAAAGTAATTGTTGGAATCTATGATGTATTGCTACACTGCAGTCAGACAGGGCAAAAATCATGCATGTTGCACTACCACAGCAAGTACAGGATGTAAAAATGAATGTTTACAACTATTAATTTTACTGTTCACCTCCATTTTTTCATTGACATGTGTTTGCCTTACCCAGAGCTTTGGTTAATATCTGTACGGTAGTTTGACTGCCCGAGTTTCTTACCTTGTCGCATTTCCTTTTGGCAATTTCGCCTCCTCCCCTGATGCCTCATTAACTTGATCTTATGTAAGTCCTATGTTTCTTTCAACCTTTAGTAACTGATGTTTTAGGAAGCTCAACAATCTGTAAACACCTTATTGACATATTGATGTATATCTTGATAGAGACAGAGCAAACAGAGCAACATTAGCTTTCATTTGAAGATGTGTTTCTGGCCTACCAACGTATGTAAGTCCAAAATTCACTCTTAGCTCTGTTTTGGTCTCCACCAACTTCTGACTAAAACATCTAGCTTCAATATGTTCACTAGCTAGGTGCTAACTGTGTTTGTCTTTGGGTGCAGATGTTATCGTCTTTTTCATTCCTTTTTCAATGTACATAAATAGCTCTATTTTCTAGAGTTCTGAATTATTGCAGAAGGTGTGGCTAGTGGGGTTTCTAAAGATCAATAAACCCATTTACCCCACCTGGGGTATGGGTAGCAGCAGTATAATTAGCCCACCAATCTGAAAGATAGAAGCAGTTAAAATTGTTATGTTGAGGCATTTGCTTAGAGATGGTAATGAGGTTTGGAGTGCTAAAGGGCAGGGTTAGGATCTGGAACGGACTTCATCTCTACCCACCCCCAGCCCCCAGCACGTACACACTCACACACAAACAATTCCCTAACACCCCCAACCAATCTGATAGCAGAGAAGTGCTTTAGGCATTACAGGTTAAGGCCTCATCTAACACCCATGGGAAATCATGGCAAAACAATGTAGGGAGATGCACCGTGACTGATGATATTGGTTTGAAATAACAGTGAGATACAGACAGACAGCAGAGAGAGAGAAAAGAAAAGAAATACAGGATGGACCCACAGATAGAGGCTAAGTTAAACAGAGTGAAAAATTGACTTTAGAGAGAATAAAGCTAATATTGCCCCCTCCCTGATTTTCTGCCCTTTAGTGTGATGATCTCCTGATCTTTCTGGCTGCCTGCTGGACGGACTGAAATCTGTCTGACTGTTGTTGTCCGTCAGAATGTCAAGCTGACTGTTGTGTTTACTGTCTGTCTGTCTGCTTCACTACATGACTGCTGGAGCTTGTATTGTATGTTAAAAGGTGTGAGATTATGTGTGAGTCAGTAAGTGTTATAAAAGGTGTGTGTGTGTTTGTGTCCAGGGAGCAGATGCTGTGGCACTCATGGGGGAAAAACTGGCACTCCCTCCCTTATGCCCTCTTTCCATTCATCCATCCATCCAGAATATATCTGCGTCTGGAGCCTAGAAATTTTTAGAATCTCAGTCCTTCAAAGTCGGCTTGAACATTTTTACTCAAGGTCTGTATTTACTTTATTAAATTAAAACCAATGACTCGACAAATTTTGTAATATTAACATCAAAGGGTAATTACTCCACAGACCATCAGAGAAAATACCTTTTTCACTGGTATCCCCCCCCATCCCTCCATCACTTGGGAGTGGAAGACAAAGGAGAAGTGGGAAATTGAGGGGAAATTGTGAGAGAGTGAGAGAGAGAGAGAAAGAGCGAGCAAGGCGAATGCAGAAAGAGAGGAAGAGGTGGAGAGAAAGGCAGAGGAAAACAGATGTGGTTCATTGAAGCGGCACTAGCCCACAGTCAGAGACAAAGACCTGAGAGCATGAGTGCATGATCCTCAACTAGCACACTGGAAATTACGTGTGTGTGTGTTTGTGAAGGAGAGAGGGAGGGGATGTAAGATGTGGAGAGACTGGAGACAGTCAGAAATAGCACTTATAGCAAGGAACTCACACACAGTCAAAAATACTATTAAGTAAGTATTTTTTTCATTTGGAAGCTAAACAGCCCATTCATCACCACACAGATTAATATCTCAAGGTTATTTTGGAGCTACGGCTTCATCATCCTAGTGGGTTAAATTCTGCAATGATAAATAAGTTCCACCAGATAAAATCAATACATCAATGCCAATACACAGCTGCAATTTAATTGTTTTGGATTCCACTGGTGAGTATTGAATAATTTGAGTTTTGCCAAATAATTTGCGCAGGTTGTGAACACTAAAACAGTTTATATTTGGGTAATGTGTTTTTACAAAAACACTAACTCGTATTCTTAATTTCGAATGTGTTTTTAATGTTAGAGTTTGTTTCATCTGTGAGGGTAGAGGCTTGTGGCGGCTCACTGCTGCTGAAAGGACAGAAAGGAGATAATACCATTTTTTATTAGTACCATTCCTGTTCCAATCTATATTATAGACCCTTCAACCATCGAGAACTCAGGCACAGAATCGTCAGATACATCTGAATGGGAAAGGAAAACCGAAAAGTGTGCCTTGTCTTTCTAGCTCTCTGTTGTTGTTAGATGTGGTTTGTTTCGTAGTGATGTGAGTGAAACCATATAGGTAACATGACATGACGTTGCGAATGCTTCACTCCAGTTGAAAAAGAATATAAAGCAATACTTAAACAAAGACATTTTGGGAAGTTTGCTTATTCTTGCCAAAAACTGGTTGAGATCCATATCTGTATGCTAAATATGAAGCTACAGCCTGGAGACGGTTAGCGTAGCTTAGCATGGAAGCAGGCGGAAACTTAGTGTGGCTCTCCAAAGGTAATAAATTCCACCTACCAACTCTTCTTAAATTCACTAACAAGTTATATGTCTTCATTTGTTACCTTTAGACCTTTGAAGTCAGGCTAGGCATTGTCACCTGATTCGAGTCTTTATGCTAAGCTAGCTAAGCATCTCCTGATTGCAGCTTTACAAGAGTCTTTTATTTTACAAGTCTTTTATTTTTTCTGCTCATCTTAACTCACTATGCAAATAAGTGTATTTCTAAAAATGTAAAACGATTCCTTTTAAATAGATAACTAATCAAAATAAAAAGATTTGAAGCGGATTATAACAATATCAGCATGTGTTTAGCAAAAACATCTGACCTTTTCTTGTGCTTTGTTCACCTAAACTTTGTGCTGGTAAGACTGTTCTCGTTTTACTGTTTACGCTCTTTTAAGCGTTTTAAGTGCTCTCTGTGTTCCAACAAAGCTTTGTATAAATGGATGAATGCTGGTTAGTCTTTTCTCAAGTTGAATGAAGTTGCAGCTTATTTTGTTCCTATGATATATATATAAGTGCAGTTAGCAGTAACTAACTTTGCCAAAATAACAGCTTGGTCGAGTGCGTACACATTCTTCACATTATGTACATTTTCACTGCCTTCACAAATAAGAGAATCCAGAATTACTTGGAGTGCATCCTGCTTGGCCTTGATGACATTTTGCCAAATTCAGCGTTTCAGTGATAATTACTTTTGTGTTTATGTGTGTGTGTTTATTCGAGAGGCTCATTAGAAAGGCACTGATAGAGACTGTACTGAAATAATTATTACCCACCCCTCCCCAACCCCATTTAACAGTGAGAAAGAGGGTGAGAGTGAGTGCAGTGAACGACAAGAGAAACAAGAGCAAGAAAGAGAAGAGGTGAAGGAAGGAAAGACATATCAAAAGAGAGGCAGTGACAGTAATAGGCAGAGGGAGGGAGAGTGATGGCAGAGAGGGAGCGAGAGAGAAATTTAGAGAGATTTTACTCATTAAAAAGAGGAGCACAACAAGGGGAGATGGCATTAATCAGAGCTCTGTGCTAATGAGGCATTTACTCATTACGCTGAAATAGAGAGGGGCCAAGGAAGAAATAGAGGGGAGAAAGGGGAGGGGGGAGAAGGAGGAAAGAGAGAGCACAGTATAAATGAATAGAGAGGAGAACATGAAAAAAATTAAGTAAGAGAGAGAACAATATGAAAGGAGGTGATAGTCAAGTGTGGATGTAGAGGGAGGATACGTGGGGCAGGTAAAGATAAAAACAAAGTAAACAGTGTGGAAACAGACTCAGGTGTTGATGTATGAACTATTTAAAGTTCTGCCATTTGTGTTTTTCACTAGAATAAGTTACATTAAATCCTGCTGGTGAAAAAGTGTTTCCTCTTGACAGTTTGTAAGGTTTCCTACCTTTTTTATGATTATTTATCCCTTCATTTCACGATGTTGTGGTTGTTAAACATGATAGTCCCAGTGAAAATGTACTTTGAGTGGGTTTTTGCCTCATGGGGGAGATTATTCAATATTCTGCTATGCTTTTATTGGTTGGAGTTTTTAGATACCATATTTTTTTATTTTTGGTGGTGGTGGAGGGAGGGGGGGTACCTTGGTTAAAAGATGTATAACCATAGAGAAAATTAGCAAATGATGGGAAAGTCATTTTTGCTCTCAGCGTGCTTTTAAAGAGCATTAAGGCTTTTCATTGGACTCATGGCAAAGCACTCCAAGAGCAGACGTGCGTGTAAAGTGTGCATTTGTGAGCGTGTGTATAAGTGGAAGTTTGTCGGTGTCGGTGTGGTTTGCATGGCTGTCTGTGGAATGATATATGTACCTCCTTGCTAAGTGGGTCCGTTATTATGTGAATTATTTAAACCAAGACAACTATCATAACTGATTTACTGTGCGTCTTTCAGGCTTTTAGAATTAAAAAGATTGACAAGGAGCCAAAGCAGATACCCTACATTGCAACTGCAGGGGCCACTGCTATGTGGTCTTTCTCTGCTGCTGTGAAGTAGAACTGAAACAACGAGGGACAGAAAATGCTTATTTATTTACTCGTTGTCAGTTGTACTGTTCTTTGCAGCTTCTGGCTGTAATTTGAAGTTATCTCTGCCAGTGATGGGCCTGCTCGTGATGTGGTGGATAAGCTGAACAAATAAAGAGAAGAAAATGTCTCCATATCTGTAGAACAGCAAGACCAAAAGTCTACAAATATGGTAGCAGCTCTGTGAAGCTTTACTAAGACACAGCAGTGCTTTGAGCTAAATGTTAGCATACTAACATGCTCATAATGACATGCGCTTGTTTAGCTGCTAGTCGTTACTATGTCCCCATCTTTATTTGGCAAATCAGCATGCTAACAGTTGCTATTTAGCAACAAAAACAAACACACAGCCAAGTCAATCATGGTGGCGCTAGAGGAAAACTCAGGGGATTGAAGTCATTTGGATTTATTCTCTGGTGAACATAAATATATGTGACAATTGTTTTGTGCAAATCCATCTTATAGATGTTTCATATTCATATATTTAATGGGATAGTTGAAAACATGACTTGACATGACTTGAGTTGGGGGATCATCAAAATTTTTAGAATTTACCTGCTGGGCACTATGGATATCTGTCATGGCAATCCATCACAGTTTTACACAACACTAAAAATGTGGTGATAAAGCAAAAGTCAGGGCATCACCAATGTCAGTTGGATTCATTATCTGGAGACCTTGAATGTCTTTGCAAAATTTCATGGCAATCCATCCAGTATTTGTCAAGATGTTTCAGTCTGGAAACAAAGTGTACTGACCGACATTGCTATTTGTGGAGCCGCAGTGCTAGTGTGGCTATTACTCCCTCCGTAATGTTGCCACATTCACATTAATGGGCCTCTCAATTTTTAATGACACCCATAGTTTTGGAATTGGCCTGTTTAAGGAGAAATAAATGAGGATAGCAAATCATAACTGTTTTGCCTAAAACTGAAACAGCAACATTTTAGTTACTGACCCTCCCATGACATCACCCCTCTCCTGTCTCTCTTAGACTGAAATCATCATATAAAAGCTTTTAGTGTCTGAAAAAAAAAACATTGCCAAAATCAAACCTCTCTCAAACTCTCTCTTTTTCTTCTCCGTTGCCTTCTCACTCTAGCCTCCTCCCATCATTCTTCTCTCTCCCTCCCTTATTGTCCTTCTCATAACCATGCCTGTATGTATGATTCACATCTAATCTGAGTGATCCCAGATCATTCAAATAATAAATCTGAGATCTATCTTTAGCTAGAGCCAAACCCCTCTTCTCTCCTCTCTCTATCTCTCAGACCTCAATATGACAAACTATTTGGTTTTAATTAAATCTTGGTTAAAACCTGCCCTCACATCGAGCCTTCTGCCGCCTTGTTCCTGATCTACCTTATGTCTGGGAATGTAATTCAGCTCTCTCTCTGTCTGTGTCTCTGTCTTTCTTGCCAGGACTCTGACCTTGTCTTGACGTTCAACCTGTCCATGCATCGCTCCTGGTGGATGGAGAACGGCCCGGGGTGCAGGGTGACACCCATCACCCCTCCTCCCTCCTGGGCACCCGAGGACCACCGATATATATCTATATCTGGCTGTCTGATGGATTTTCAGTTCATAGAGGTGGCTCACTCTTCGCTGCAGATACTCCTGGCTGTAAGTACTTGAGCTGAATAAATCATTTCTGGTATGCACTCTAATTTCAAACTTGAGTACCTGGATGTGTGATGCACACTGTTACATCTTGCCGTTTGGCTTTAAATGACCTTGTAATTAATAGGAGTGACCTGTCACTCACAGTGTGTGCTACTATATGTAGCAGTTCTAAACAGACATTTGTCTTCATATTTGTTATTTTAGTTTTTAAAAATTGTGTAACATTTCGCAAAATACTAACTTTCTTTCAGTCTGACACAAGACAGTAAATAAACGTCATACCTGTGCTTTAAGTATATAGCTGGAGTCAGGATAATTGATTGATAATTGAGGGCATTGCCGCTCAGGTGGTTAGCCAAAGCAAACAGGCTTCATTCGGCTCGCCTCAGCTCCACCGATGCTCCATCTCTTTGCCCATTTTTGGATTAGCTAGGAGTAAGTGAGTCAGGCGCTGCCAAGATTTCTTCTTAAATTTAGAGTATACGTGACATAAAACAGGGATTTAGACACAGATGCAGAAACAGCAAGGAAAGCAAGTTCAGTTTTCTAGTTTTATTATGAGAACACAAAAGGTACAACCTTACGGTGGGTGGCAGGCAATGTCCAAATAAACCAAGATGGCAGTCCAGAGCAAAAGTCAAATACTCCAACAAGTCAGAGGTAATAACTTCAGAAGTCCACAGACAAAGGAAAGGCAATAACTCCAGGCTGGGAAGGCAGGTAAGAATCAAAATCCAAAATCCTTTGCAAAACTAACATACAGGCAGAGACACGTGACACTAGAACACAGATGAACTGACAGTGGAATAATTAAATTGAAAGGAAGATACCAAAGTAAAACATAAAGTACAGAATGAATTAATAAATGACAAGATAGAAACATGGTCCATTACAGAGAATGACAAACACAGAGACATTTAGTGTTTAATAAATTAAAAAAGGAAATACAAAAACAAAATCAAAATCTGTGACAGTTTGACCGAGGAAGCAACATTAGCATTCATTTGGAGTTAAGGCTCTAACCACCCAACAAACGTTAACCCAATATTCACTTTCCTTGTCACTGTTTTTTTTTACACCTTCTCCTGGGGGAAATATCAGGCTCTTTAGCTCCTAAATGTTCACCAGCTAGTCGCTAACCTTGTCTGTCTGCTGTTTGGTGCTGTGCAGTTTGCATGTAGTGGGTTTATTGATGCTTTTTTTTGCTGCATGAATCGATACTGAGAAAAGCCTTGAGCCTGAACCAAAATACTTAAGTTACAATCCATAAAACCAAAACAAGAAAAAAGGGGCTTAAAGATGCTAACATGTCCTCAGAGCTCTTGAGAATTTTGAGTGAGTGAGTATTTTCTCCATGGGGATTGATACTGATATTCTCATTTTCCTTGGAGAAAGAAAGCAAACGATTCCCCCCAAATATTGAACTATTCACTATTCTACTTATAGTTATGACACTAGCTGTTAATTAAAAAGTCCAAGTCTCTGTGCAAGTATTCAGGAAAAACGTAAATATGCAGTAGTTAAATTCAGTGCTTTTTGTGATGTGTTTTTGTGTGCGTGTGTGTGTGACACAGTGCTTTGAAAAGAATGCAGTTATTCAGTCGATGTTCTCTATAGTACAGTAGTACTCTCAGTAGTATATTAAGTTTAATGTATTCTAAAGTGCATTACAACCACGCCAAATTCTTTGTCTGTTCCAGTGGGTTTACGGAATTGTGGGTGATTGCAGCAACTTTGTGGTATCCGTTTTAGAGAAAAATAAAGCATCTAGGCTCCATTAAGTTAATAACTTTATACCCCCATTAAAATAGAATGGGCTGGATAATCTGCTTTAGAGACTCTCTTTATCTAAGTTTTTGTTTTCTGTCTATCTCTCTTGCTCTCTGTATCTTACTTCATTGTAACAAAAACGATTTCCTCTCTGTTTCCCTTTGCCTGTCTCTTACCCTCGCCCTGCTGTATTTCTTCCTCTCCTGCACTGTCAAACTGTGATAATTAGCAGGATCAGAAGAGACAGCAGAGAGAGAAGTAAAGAGTGGGAATGAGGGAGGCCTGTCACTTTTCATTCCAGTCTCCTCTGTACAGTGGCTCTGGTTTTTCGGAGCGTGCACACACATGTGAATCCAGACGTGCATGCAATAAACAAACTGACTCTTTAATGTGACTGCATGTGTCATTACACCAACAGAAGGAGAGAAGTATTTTGTGGAGATTCAGTACATCTACCACTTTTCTGCATCCTCCTCCCTCACTTGGCATGACTGCTTCTCTCTCTCACCCGCTTTAATCATGCACTCCCCGTCAATCGATAGTGGTACTTATAGTGTGGCTGAGTGCCAAGCCACCACACAGCTGTACCACTGTGTCGCTGTAATTGGTGTGTGGAAACACTGTCATGCTCCATGAGCACACACTCAACAGTCTGACTGGTTCACTGGCTGACTGGCTAGCTGGTTTACTGTAATTGGTGGAAACGCTGTCAGGGTCCTTAATATCATACGTTCACCAGTTGACTGGCTGAGTAAGGGCTTAGGGTTTGGTTGGGTTTGACTCTAAACTGACTGCTTGTCTGCGTGTTTACTGGTTACCTGTAGTGTTGTAGTCAAGACTGCCCAAACCGAGACCAAGTCAAGACCAAGTCAATACCAAGACCAGAGTTTATCAAGGCTGAGACAAGACCAAGACCTTTAGGGGCTGAGAGCCGTCGAGACCAAGACCGAGGGAGGGCGAGACCGAGTCAAGACAAAGACCAGTTTCCTGCATTGCATGGCAGGCAATAAAATGTGGAACAAGATCATAGGTAGTTCTCAAATTGATCTGAAGGATCCACATTCCCATTAAAACACCCACATACAAACACTAAGAGCTAAAATCAACGTAAGCATCACAGGGCGGGGTGACAGTTGTTAATGAGGGTTATTGGTTGCATTTGAAGCAATATGTTTTACTTCCAATCAAAGTTAGGATGTTAACAAATCAGACAATGCAAAAGAAATTTATTGATATTCCCAAAGTTATGGTCTTGAAATAAAATCCAGAGTCCTCAATGTCCGAGACCGAGACAAGACCAAGCGCAAATGCGGTCGAAAGGAGACCAAGACCATCAAAAAGTGGTCTTAAGACCGATCTTAAGACCAAGACCGGTCTTAATTACTACAACACTAGTTACCTTAATGGTTAACTGATACTTGACTGTGGGAAAAAAGGCAGGAAAGGGAAGAGTTGTGACTGGTACGGAAAAGGGCACATATTGATGGACAGGAGAGAAGATCTTTCTATGAAGATGCTGTAGGTCAGGACAGCGTGTGGAAGTTAGAATAGCGACTGAGACATTTCAGCTGTCAAGGTTTTCAGCAGTTTGGCTGGGTGTTCAGTTCAGGGTATGTGATGGACTGGTTCGCTTATCTCACTGGTTTGTAGTTACAGGTTCATCTGTTGTAGAAGTTGAGGTATATCCGCACACCAACTCTTGTAAAGTTATTCTTTGTTTGTATACCAGATAAGAAAGTTTATCTCATAGAAAAATACATGTTTCACACTCAGCTTCATCGGGCGTGTTCACACAGTTCATATGGATTATATGTTACACTCTTTTCCAAATACCTGACAAGCTGATGGGTTTGTAGTGAATTATAACAATATGGATTAGATTTCCAAACCGCATAAGACAAAGGAGTTTCTTCACAATTTGGTGCACAGTATTAGGATTTCTGCTGAAACAAAGCATAGGGCTTCTCCAGGGAGATCCAGAGAGTCTTCACTGAAATGTAGGCTAATGCCATCACTGCCAGACTGTAGCACAGTGGGGGAATGCGTGAGTATGGTACAGTTTTTTCCAGCTTTATTGTACCTGCTAATAATACTTAGTGATGATTAAATTATATTTTACAACAATAAACATCTAAGAAGAGGCTTCCTGCTGGCTCCTTGGTCTAGAGTGCATGCTTACAGGTAATTTCAGTGATTACCATAACTTCAGCCAGAATGGAGGAACTAATCAGTGAAATCACTTACTGTTGTTTTTTATGTTGGAAAGGCAACTTGCATTTACTTCACACAGTTGAATAAGCTTCACTTTGAAATGTTTTGGGTCCATGTGGTGAAAATTATCTTAAGTTATGCTGCTTGTTTGCACCTATTACCGACACTGAAACAGTTTACTGAGAGAATGGGCACAAATGACAACCACTTTAGACCCAATACTGAACAATAACACCCATTTTCTAACTTGTTTTGCTCCAGTGTGCTCATATTCTTGACATATTTCTGGTGCAAAATCCACAAATGTTGAAACAGTTCTGTCAAAATAGTCTATAACCAACAGGCAACATAAACTTTTAAGACTGCCATAACCCTTTGCTCACCCTTCACTCTTTCAAAGTAACCTTCTCAGTTGCAGATAAGTTTTTCATACGCAAAATATACTGTATGCTTGGACCCTGTCATGAGGTCACCTAACAAAGAAGACTAAGTCTACAAACATGCTGCAGCTCTATGAGGCTGTACCTAGGGACAGCGGTGGTTTCAGCTAAATGCTAATGTCAGCATGCTAACATGTGCACACTGACAATTATAACTTTGCCAATGTTGAGCAGATATAATGTTTAACATCTTAGTTTAGCTAGTTTGCGTGCTAACATTTGCTAATTAGCACTACGCACAGATGAAGCTGATGGGAATGTCACTATTGGACAAATCAAAACTTCACCTCATTGATTTGTTGCTTGTTGTAGTGCTATTGTTAATTTTATGTCATAAGAGCTGTTTGTCTTGTCTTTAGTCTTAATGTAGTGCATGCTCTGTTTGTATCTGCATATTTTCACTGCTATTATTTTTGATGATATTTTCAGTGCTTTTACTCTTAACGTTTGTGTTTTAAACTATTGCTTGCCTGGGAAGTACAGATGAAATAAGCTAATTCTGGTGTATTTTCAGAAATGTCATCAGTATGCACTCCCTGTCAAATAAAGTATATAATAATAATGGTGGCATTAGAGGAGAAGTTAGGGGATCACCTGTTCAATTGCTTTTAACACAAATAGCTAATCAGCCAATCACATGGCAGCAACTCACTGCATTTTGGCATGTAGACGTGGTCAAGATTTGCTGAAGTTTAAACCGAGCATGAGAACGGGGAAGAAATGGAATTTAAGTGACTTTAAACGTGGCATCGTTGTTGGTTGCAGTGTTTTTTTTTTGGGTATTTCTGATCTACTGGGATTTCTGATCTACTGGGATTTTCACACACAACCACCTCCAGGGTTTACAGAGAATGGACCGAAAAATAGAAAATACCCAATGAGCGGCAGTTGTGTGGACGAAAATGCCTTGTTAATGTCAGAGGTCAGAGGAGAATGGGCAGACTGGTTCGAGATGACACAAAGGCAACAGTAAGTCAAATAACCACTCGTTACAAACTGGGAATGCAGAATACCATCTGAACGCACAACACGTCAAACGTTGAAGCAGATGGGCTACAGCAACAGAAGACCGCACCGGTGTTACTCCTGTCAGCTAAGAACAGGAAACTGAGGCTACAATTCACATAGGCTCAACAAAACTGGACAACAGAAGAAGAACAACGTTACCTGGTCTGATGAGTCTCGATTTCAGCTGCGACGTTCAGATGGTCAGAATTTGGCATAAACAACATAAAAGTATGAATCCATCCTGCCTTGTATCAACGGTACAGGCTGGTGGGGGTGGTGTAACGGTGTGGGGGATATTTTTTTGACACACTTTGGGCCCCTTAGTACCAATTGAGCATTGTTTAAACACGACAGCCTACCTTAGTATTGTTGCTGACCATGTCCATCCCTTTATGACCACAGTGTACCATCTTGTGATGGCTACTTCCAGCAGGATAATGCACCATGTCACAAAGCTCAAATCATCTCAAACTGGTTTCATGAACATTACAATGAGTTCACAGTACTCCTATAGCCTCCACAGTCACCAGATCTCAATCTAATGGAGCACCTTTGGGATGTGGTGGAACGGGAGATTCTCATCATCGATGTGCAGCCAACAAATCTGCAGCAACTGCGTGATGCTATCATGTCAATGAGGAATATCTCCAACACCTTGTTGAAAGTATGCCAAGAAGAGGTTGTTCTGAAGGCAAAAGGGGGTCCAATCCAGTACTAGGAAGGTGTATCTAATAAAGTGGCCAGTGAGTGTATATTCAAAAAGTTGCTTCTGAAACATTGTAAAAAAACAAACAAGGACAACTGTGAAGTCATATGATTGTTTATATATTGTAATTAACAATGCAAGGGGAAAAATCTGAAGCACTCACAAGTCATTAGCGTTGTTTTAATTTTTATTTTTATTGGCTGAATTGAATGTGACATTGCCGTCATTGACCACAGACAATAGTGTCATGTTAGGATCAAATTGTATTCATGGAAGCAGCACTGGGACCAGATTGGTTTTCATAGCCATTGTTATTCAAAGATCAGGGAAGCGCATGGAAGAGAAAGGAAAGAGAAAGAACAATACATGAGAATTGATTTTTATTGAACCAAGGCAACCGCTGTGCTCTACAGCACTAATCCCTTATTTGCTGAATAAGTTAAAGTTTTTACCCAAATTTTTATTTTTATTTTCAAATTAACACAGGTAAGAACTCCCTCAATTAATTAGGGAAATGCTTGCAAATCAGGGATGGTTAAATGGCAGCTGCTAAATTGATGCATCCTTTGAGGGTGAGCAAGATTAATACTGGATTTTACTTAATTTGTGATTCATTTGTTGTTGCTGTAAATTGTGCGCAGTTTTACACACAGCAAGCATCAAACTAATTTAAATGTAAGTGATTAGAAGTAATTATTGATTGTAGTATTACAGCAATTTTTCAATGCAGCTTTGATGTAATGCTTCATCACAAATGATTTACAGAGCGCATCGGGGAAAAAACTGGAGCAAAACATTTGTTTGAGCATCTTCAACACATAAACAGATTTAATCCAATGAATGTGACACCTTCATCGCAGCACAATCTATCTGCAGTAGAAAGATGCAGCCTCTCATCTGAGATGAATACATTTTCATGACAGAATAATTCATCCAACACAAAGCAAGGTTATCACACAGGCAGACAACAACTCTACAATTAAGTTTCCTTATAAACAGTGTGAAGGCTGTGGGTGGAAAGACACCGTAAATGGGAAAGAATTAATTATGGCTCTTCTGAAATGGTTGTCGTACATCAACCTGTGAGCTGATTCAGTTTTTACAAACCTTGAGGGAGATGATGCATTGGCGTCAGCACTTTTACCACTGCGTTTGTTTTGGCAAAAACCAACCTCACCTTCCTTCTTGGTGGAGGACAAACTGCGTCATTGGGCAAATGACCTATAACTTGCCTTCCCTATGGCATCTGTCCTTGCTTTTCTAAAAGGTCTCCTCCCATGATGCTTTCCCTGAGTTTTTGGTCTCAGGCTATGCAGAACGCATACTGAAGGTTTTCCCTTCCTTATCAAACACCAGCTGTTTGACATTCAACTAATTTCTCCCGGAGCTCCTTTCAAACTTCACCAGGTGATAACAGAATCACTGCTTAGGGACCATTTGGGACTTGATTATTGTGGGAGAGAATGATGATTCAGTTATCTTTTTTAGCTTAATGGCATTTCCTTGCCACATGGCAGATGTAGCTCTACCCTTTTATGGGACTCTTGATCATTTTGGGCACTGATGATAAAGCATTCAATGTAATGAATCTAGTAATTTCCAAATATCCTGATACTGTGTGTTCATTATTCTGGTTTAAAAATTAAAGAAAATCAATGCGCAATTTAAAATTCCACTGTAGTTATCACTTAGATTTATTTTCTATTAAATGTAAAAGTACAAATGGCCATTGTATATTAGGTAGGGATCTGATATTAAAACGTGATGAAATTTCTCGCTGAGGTGAGAAGCAGCCTCACGATATCAGCTCGATGCAGTGTGAAGGTGAAATTAGCAAAGAAGATGCACCAGCCACTTTTAAATCATTCGTGGGGCAGCATTTTGGGTGCCCGGTGGAAACTGTGGCAGAGTGGCAGACAAGGCAAGAACAATATGTAAGCAGCTTTTCAAAATGCACCTGCATTGTTTTGCATTTTAGTGACTTTCAGTTGAAGGTTTATTAAAAATAGTGTTAAATTATCGTTACGTCTCGTGGGCTATGTCACACCCCTAATATTAGGATCTCATTTCAGTGTGTGGCTCGGGGGATGTCAGTCGCCTGTGATTGGTTGTTTAGTGCACCGCATTGATGCAGACTGAAATATCTCAACAACCATAGGATAGATTGCCTTGGAAGTTGGTATGCATATTTATGGTCCCCAGATGATGTATTGTGATGACTTTGGTGATCTCCTGACTTTTTTTCATCCAGCACCACCGTGAGGTTCACATTAGTGACTTTTAGCAAAATGTCTCAGCAACTCATGGACTGACATTAACATTAACTTTCCATGTAGCGCCACCATCACGTCAACATTTTAGTTTGTCCAATATTTTGGTTAATGTCCTGCAAAACTGTTGAGATTCTCATGAGATGCAGATGTAGTTAGTAATGTTAGCATACTAACAGGCTAAATACCACTATAATTAAAGAAACAAGACACTGTGAAACTAGAGGGTGTATCTGCAGTACTGGAAGCCCACTTTGCAGTCATCATCATTGCAAACATTTGTTCAGAACATTCTGTTCTAGCTCTAAATTGAAAAAATGTTACAGTCAACTGTTGTGGTGCAGCAAGAACATGTACATTTGACAGTCTATTACCTATACCATTACTCTTCCCTGCTTCAAGATAATGCCAGGAGGTTTTCTGACTCACTGTTGCATAGCTAACTACATTGTTTACCATGGCAACAAGCACCTGCTGCACAGTATGTTTAAGAGATGGGAAAAAGACTGTCTTCCTGCCTCCTGGGATAGTGTGCACCACCATGCACATAAAATCCCATGAAATAGCATCTGCTCTGAATGAGGTACATGTCTCTGTGAGGTGAAGTGGTGAAGTTTTACAAGTTATTGCTTGTCAGGCTGATCAGGGCAGGGATCCTGTCCGTGCTGAAGTGGTGCTATTTCCTTTTCCATTTCCACTTGTCACACCGAACATCCCTCAGTTTTGCTGCGGTAACTAGGTAACCCTAATCCACAGACAAAATGTATAAGAGGGACCAGCATCTGCCCAGAAACCTGGGAGCAGTTCTTTAATTCAGTCCGTCCAAATTCAGACAGAGTTTTCAGGGAAGAAATGTCTACAACAACAAAGAGAAAAGGGGTAAAGCTCAAATTATTTTTATAATTTTTTTATCTCTTTTTTACACACACACACACACACACACACACACACACACACACACACACACACACTGTCAAACACACAAACAGTGGTCATTATTAATTGTTAATTAATCATTAGCTCCTCAAACAGAGTTTAAAACTAGAAAAGGTTACAGTTTCTGAAGAACATTTGAGTGTGCTCACCGCTGCAAAAATTAGAAATGTGCTGAAATTGTTGAAATACTGAAAGAAGTTGAAGTGGAATTCAAAATACAATAAGTGAAAAAGCAGACATGGTTGTCAAAATGGAAGCGTTGAAAGAGGTTGAAGTTTAAGTGCAAGTGCTGAATAAGAAGTGTTTAAATGTTAAGTGAAGATTATGTCTGAAGGGAGTTGAAGATTCAATTGAAGTTCACGCACTGAAAGGAATGGGAAATCATCAAAGTGTGATACATTCAGGCTGGAAGTATCTGTTGATGCTGAAAGCAGATTTACTGTCAGACGTAGAAACAGAAAAAAAGCAGTTGAAATAAAAACAAAGCAATGAAAGCAATTCAAATCACTTAATAGATGTTGATACTATGTACTGAATATTATTATTAGTATATAAGTAATCATTTAATCCCCACAGCTTAATTTTTCCATAACCCTCACCCATGGTAAAACTTCCCCATATTTGCTTTTATCATTTCACTTGGTGACAATATGATAATCTGACTGCTGTGAGTTTCATTGTATGAGTCACCGTGAGTAAAATATTGTAGACTAAAAATGAAATATAGTTACCTTCAAGGAGAATGTCAGTGTCGTCTGAATACAACTGTGTGGGCTAAGAGATGGATGGATGGATGGTTGACTGTTTGTTTTTGATCTTAACCTAAGTCATATCAGCAGCTGTTCCAGAAGGCTTTATTATGTACTTTAGATATAAAATATTTTTGTTGAACTTTTTAGCCCTGCAAAACTAAAAATGACAGATACTTACCATACATAGCTTAAGGCACCAAGCCTACTTGGACTCAGAACTCCAGCAATAAACAAGATAAGGCACAGATACATCACAGTTCCATAGCTAATATTGGTGCACCACGGCTATCTTATTTGGGTTTCTTCACATCAGGAGAAGATTTAATCAGATTTATTGTAAACAGGATATTATGTTTACATGCAGCAACACCAAAACGGAATACTTGAGTATCCAGAATATTAACAGGATATTGATGTGCACAGAAACGCACTCTGTCACAGCTGATCAAGCGTTCTCTATTGCAGGGCTGCACAGCTCTCTGCACTCTGTTCAGTGGTACTAACAAAACTGCACCCAAAAGTCATTTTCAGAGGCAATGACCCTGCAGAAGACAGAACGGCCTCTGGTTCAGCTTTTACTACATGGGACAGAAAACTCCCCCAACTCTTGAAAGCCTTTTAAACAACATTTTGACTTTAAGTGAATACATCAAAATAAATCATTTTAGCTGGAGAGGCTGTGGCTTGGGGTCAATGTTTGAAGTGGGCCGGCACTCACCGGTTCGCAGTACCGGAACTTCTACATTTTAGTCTTTGGTGTACCATGACTATATCTTGAGCACCGGCACTTCTCACAAGCTACTTGTACCCTGTACTCTTTTCTGCCCTTTCCATACCAGGTTCTCTGGGCGATTGATAATGGACCTAATTAAACTGCATTACCCAGGGGGCACTATGGTACGCTCAACGGTTCCTGTTCTCGCCTGCCTTTTTTCCTGTGTTGGCAGCTAGTCTAAGTAACATTACATCAACCTTACAACGCCTGACTCCAAAAGGACACAAAGAGAACACAAACAGATTCAGATGATAACAAAACAGAGCTTCGAAAGTAAAAAGTAAAATGTATCCAGGGATTTCACCGGGAATACAAGGAATTAAGAGCAACTTTAGAAGGTGGTTTCTGTTGAAACATCTTCAACTTTTCATAAAATCGAAGCACACTTCAATGTCACTTCAATCACAGCTGGGATGCATCAAAAGTTTGTTGTGCTAGTGCAAACTTTCAGATATTCAACTCATTGTTATGCATGAATGGTTATGAGCGCTGACAAGTTAGTTCTTATTAACAAATTATATATAACATCCCAACATGTGAATAATTGGAGTACTGGTACTTGGTTTTTCCACTTCAAGCACTGCTTTAGATCATCTTGATTTTTCAAAATTATTCTGCTAAACTGCTGTCAATGGTAGTGACAGCTGAGATTTTTTAGCCATTTAAATTTATCAGTGTCTTTGACTAGTGGTTTTTGGTTAAGGTATTTCTGATACATCCAAATTGATTTTCTCATCACCGATCCCCATGCTGATAGTGTCAGTATTGTCTGCTTCTATTATTCAACTCAGCTTTAAGTAAATTCATCCCCATCTGAGCAAAACACTATATTTCTATGACTCATCTACTTGTCAGAGACAGTGGTGACATGGAGAGAAATAGGGGGAGAAAAGAGAAATAAAGAAAAGGGAGGCTAGGAAGAGTAGAATGGTGAGATGGTGAAGGAAGAGAGAAAGGAACAGAAGCAGCAAGGAACTAGTGAGAGAGGGAGTAAGTATGAAAAAAGGAGGCAGGAGAGAGGTGCATTGGGAGCTGAACATTATTTAGACTAAATGAGGTCAAGACCTTGAGATATACACTGAATCTCAAATGTAGCTGCTCACATTTGCAGCTCACTGTGTGTTTACGTGCTTGTGCATGGCTCTGTGTTTGTGTGCTGGCATGTGTCCATATAGTCAATAGAATACCAGCAGGTCAATGTCACTTTTCCTACACTTACAGCCTTATTTGATTCAATAAAGCCTCTTTATTCAAGGCAGTGTGTTAATTTAATGCCTCACACAAACACATACAGCTCCATCACTGTCTGCCTATATGTTCCTCTCTTACCACATTTCTGTCCCTCTCTATCTCTCCTTCCTCCTCTATCATTGCTGGGTAATAAGGTCACTAAGAATCTGACCTTACATTGAACGCACCTTCCTGCATCTTTGCTCCAATCAGCCACCTCCTGCAGGTCGCCTTGGAAACAGCCAGCCAATGGGAGAGCAGATCAGAGAGCAAAGGTGTTCTGCTAGTGTGGACTGCTATATCACTGTCTAAACACTGCACACACACAGATATGTTTAATGCTTATCTTTTTTTGGTAACAATCACACCACACAAAAACATAGCACTGTAGCCCCTTTTTGATTCAATCTGCAGACGTTTATTGTTTTGGGGTTTGTGAATGGCTTCAAACGGAGGTGAGACCATGAGGGAAAACAGTGTGAGGCACACCCATGAGTTCATCTACAAGCTCGACACAACAAAGCCCTGTCGGTGTGGGTGATGGGGTGAGGGTTTTCATTTTGACGGTAGCAAATATGGACTTATCTACCTCGACATCGTAATACAAAAGCAATAGAGGGAAGGAAAATTCAATTTCAGTGATCGCAATCTCGCTAATGTTAACGCCATGATGCAGACACAGCTGTGACAATTCCTTTTTTTTGTTAGTTGTAAGATTTGAAGATGTGCATTAAAACAGTGTCAGTACAGCTCTGAAACCATAAAACTTTAGGCTAACCTTGTGTTTGTCATTGAAGATGCCTGTCTTTCAGTGTGTATGTGTGTGTAAGGGTGTGTGTGTTTGTATGTGTGTGTGTGTCCATTGATTCAAGTGCTCTATTTTGGAGCAAAACACCACAGTGCTGTTCTGCTCCACTTACACCAACACCTGTTTTCTCTATCTGTTCCAACAATTTGTTCAATGTCCATGCCTCCTCTGTTGTCTAACTGTCTGCCTCTTTCTGTCTCACACAAAAGAATAACCCCTCTTCTGTTTCTGCTGCTCTCTTTTTCTCTAGTTGATGGGGTTTATCTACGCCTGCTATGTGGTCAAGCTCATTTCAGAAGAGGAGGATAGCTGTAAGTACACATTCACACACATGCATGTACACGGACATTTTACAGCTGGAACCAAAAAGAAAAATAGATGTTTATATCCGTAGTAAAAATCAATGTTTCTCAATCAGTCAACTGTCATTCTTCATGTCTTTTCGGGCTGCGCCACTGTTGCTACGCCTGTCAAGCTTTTTATTCTAGCCTGGCACATGCAGTTTACAATGATATCAGAGGCATCATTAAAATGCTTCGTCATTTTTGGAACAATGGGTCCTTGACAGGGGTAGAAAAAAGCAGGCGTCATTTCTAGCTGGCCACCGTGGATTTTACCGTCTGGAATTACAACATTTACTGTTACAACTGCAGCTAGCTAATTGAGCTAACATTACTGCAAAGTCAAAGACTTTGTTGGAAACTCTATCTTCCACTGACTTTGTATTTTTTTTTAAATGAGAACTTATTTTATTGAAATACTATTGTATTAACTATGCACTTGGTTACACACATGATATTATGTTAAAACACTCAGGCTAAAGCTGCGGGTTGCAGGCTAAATGTCAGTCACCTGATAAGCCATGCAGAAGACATGGACATAAAAAAACAACATTGTTCTTGTATTGCAGTGTGGAGCTAGTTAGTCGTAGTATTGTATCTGTAATAAGGATAAATGTAAGTTCAGACTTGCCGATACATACCCCAACATGTGAATTGGGCCTACTGGCACCTATTTTTTTCCACTTCAAGCTCTGCTTTTAATGTTACTTTAAAAGATGAGGACTAACCAGTGTGTTTGACAAACGTCTATCTCTAGTAATTGCTGAGCAATGTTTACGTTACAATAATGTAACCTGTGACCACACAAACTATTGTAGTTATTGCATTTAATGATTTGCTCCTTGGAAAAAATGTAACCCTCCTTGGAAAAAAAGTAACCCCTGCTTACTACTATCTAGTAAGCTAGTTAGCAGGAATTGCTGCTTACGTAACAGCAAATTAATACACTGTTTACCCCACACCTTACACTTTTGGAAAGGTCGAGAAAATGCACCACCCTCCAAACTCTTTAAATGTCATGTATCGCTTTTAATACAGCCCCATACACACAGTTTTAACATATGTAGAAATCCAAAGCTTGGCAGACCTGCCGTGATTAGTTACGGTTGTGATTTGAGTTGTAATTGGACAATTGCTGTTCAGTGGAGGGATTTAGCTAACTGTCCTTTTGGAATAATTTGTTAAAGTATGTCTGGGTGGTTTAAGTGTATGTGGCTGGTGCTTCTGAGTTCAGGATTCAACTCTAACTTAAGTAAATTCAATCTGTTCCTCTGTTTTCTCTCCATCCCTTTTTCCTTATACTCTGGTTCACTCTCTTTGTAACGAAGAAGCCGGTTTGAATGAAGCCATTACTTGAGACTGACCGCCTTTACCGACCCTTAGACAGAATTCAAAGTGAAACTTGTAGCCTCCAGCTTTTGCAGCCAGCAGCTCATTCATTTACAGTAACACACGGAGACGAGAGAGTGTGAAGGACGGGGAGAGCTAGGTAGATTTATGCCAGATCAAAGTTGTTTTTCCTTCATACGTCCCTCCCACCTACTGCGCTCACCACTCTCAACTACCATCACCAAGCAACAGTCACACGGAAAACTGAAAAGGATAAGGAGGGAAAGACCAGCAAAAGATGTTCACCCATCCGTTCATACATCATTTCTCTTTATTCGGCCTTTCA
The DNA here is from genome assembly GCA_029875015.1 of Lepomis gibbosus. Classification (NCBI taxonomy): domain Eukaryota; kingdom Metazoa; phylum Chordata; class Actinopteri; order Centrarchiformes; family Centrarchidae; genus Lepomis; species Lepomis gibbosus. The sequence goes on from JAPMOB010236868.1 coordinate 55,548, forward strand.
TCAGTGCATCAATTTATTTGTAAATCCACATTGATTGGGAAGTGTGCAACATTGACTACCATTTAGTAAGCATTATAACAGTCTAAATGAATTGCATTTGAAGTGTAATACAAGTAACAGATGAGGAAAATGAGGCAAATCAACATGTTAATTCTGTGATTGTTGTATTTTTAATGCAGTGCGTGTCTGCATCAACTTGAATGAGCCAATTTACCTAAAGCCATCAGTTTAGTTATTCCATTAGCGTAGCTGCAGCCTACTGCTTATGCAGGAGGATCAATACTCAAGCATGTCTTATTCAACACTGAATTGAGGATGCTGTTTGCTAACACATAAATATTGATAGATAATAAATGCAGTATTGGATCAGTGGAAATAAGCTGAACCTCTGAGATTTCCTGCTTTCCTTCCTGCCCAAAGGAGATTGGGAAATTGAGATACAAGGACGGGGGG
>JAPMOB010236869.1:0-11451 GCA_029875015.1 Lepomis gibbosus
CTCTTTATGAAAAGCGCTGTGAGATAACTGTTGTTGTGATTTGGCGCTATATAAATAAAATTGAATTGAAATTGAATTATCTCGGCAAAGGAGAAGTGGTCACTAACACAGATTTTCACAAATTTGTGAACAATATTTGAGAGAAATTGATTTTTTGTACATAGAGAAAGTCTTAGATATTTGAGTTCAGCTCACGAATGGGGGAAAAAACAAAAGTGTTGCATTAATAATTTTGTTCATTGTACATACAGAAATACTCATTTATGTGTCGTGTATTTCTTGACAGATTGCTAAACAGCTTCCATCAATGAACACCCAGGAAGCAGCTAGTTCAGAATATTTGCCAAAAAAATCACTGTGAAACTTAAACTACAAAAAAGTCTTTTACTAGTGTTAAAGTCTTGAACATGAGCTAGCAACTGGCAAAGGTACTGTAAATATTTCAGCTTCTATTGCTTCATACTCCCAGACATAGGGACTGAATAAATAAGAACTAGACTCTTAACTTGGTTGAATCACAAGGGACTGCTGACTGTGAGGATCATTTAATCTGCTTAAAACTACCCTAAATTGGGTTAAAACTACTGCTAGTGAGCTATCACAACGTGGCCCATAGGACATGACAAAAACAGGAGTAGACACAAAAGAAAATATATTCAGTAGCTGACACACACACGTTTCAGTAGGAACTGAATATTGAAAATAACGTTTCTTTTTTATGACACTTTCATTGAGCTGTAATCTATGGTAATCTAGTGGACGTCTTTTGCGTGGTGACTCACATTTGGGAATTTGAGGAGAATTCTGCAATAAAAAAATGCAAGTAAAGCATCCTGTTATGTATTCAAATCTGATTAACTAGTAGTTATGTTTGCTTGAATATTCATGGAGGGTATAATTTTCATATTATGGAGGAGGATTGGCTGATACAGGTCTGTCTTTAGGTAGTTCCTCTTTAACATTTTAAAATATTTACATCAATTGCATTGAAATTACAGCTTTAGATACAGCTTTGTCAAAACAAAAGTGAAAGAAAGTTTTTCTGCTGGTTGATTAAACACATTTTTACCTTTGCTGTACAGAGACCTTGTTTTTTAAGGAGTGTTGTTTGCTATTCAACAACGCTACAGGCTGGATTTACTCAGACAATGGTCTGAGTCTTTAAAGAAGTAGAAACTTGTGAAAAATGAAATTCACGCTTCCTGATGAATAGCATCCTTGTCATCTACACACGCACACTATTTCACAAGCTGAAAGCTTCCTCTAGCAAAAAAACCCTGCTTTCTGAAGCCATTACGCATGCAATTTACTGATTTAATGTAAATGAATTGATAATAACTGCATTTGTTCCAACTTTGATATAATCACTCTCCCCCCCCCCAAAAAAATAAATTTTCATCAGGAGAAGTTGACAGGCACACATGACGAAAGTGAAAGCACATTATATAGAAAGTTGTTGTGAAGGAGTGTGTGTGGGCTGGATGTTGTCTGGATGATGATTTTTAGCCCAGAGGAGCATGTTTTTGCAGTGACACATGCACTCGCATCCAATGTAACACTTAACTCTCCACTGTGACTCCCACTGATGCACTGTAGTCACTTCTCACCTGGCTCTGTTTGAAGTCAGTGCGTCACCCCCGGGTCATGAAAAACATTAGGCGTTGTGATGAAACCTGCGCACAAGTTCGTGCACACACCAATATGCAAATGCTTTTTGAAGTCATTCTAGCTGCGGGCATTAGAGACACTGATAGCAATGCAGCTCTTTAATCTTTAAAACCGAAGGTGTCATGCAGTTGCTTTGTAGCTCATATTCACACCTCACTAACACCAACTATCAATCTCTGCTCAGCTGCTACTGTACTAACCTGCTAAATCACACACACATTGAGAGCTGAGAAGTTTGGAAATCAAATATTGTTAGATAAAATCTCTGCAAATGTCCATGTTGTTGACTAAAGCACATGAGGAGAATGAAAGGGATGGGGTTGAGAGGGTAAGAAAATTGAAAAGCAACATTCATCAGTTACACATCCTCCATAACTGCCACTACAAGTTCAGCGCTAACAGCAGTTTCCCACAACAGGAACTGGCATGATGCACAGCTCTCATTACAAAGTGATAATGACAGCAGTTGCCACTGAAAACAGAATGATAGCCAGAAAACTCCGTGTGCACAAACCTACACCACTATAGATCATTAACTCCCTCAGACATTTAATTTCTGTCTTGCACATGTTAGCTTGCTTTTAATTCTCTACTGAAATGCGAGTGTCTCCATGTACTCCATTAGTGTATTTCCATTGAATTGCCATGTCTGAAATGACCTTTAAGGGCTATAAATTATTTCTCTTACTGACGCTCAGTTTTACTGTTGTTACACAGTGAAAGATTTATTTTTAGGGACACTGGCGGCATGGCATCCATTCATAAATCAATCTGTCGATTAGTCTTCCATTTGACTGAGATTGTGTACAGTAATCCATCTTCCCCAGAATTCCCATGAGCCTTAGTTATACTTTTTGTTTAGTGCTACTTGGCAAATGTTAGCATCCTACCTCACTTTACTGATACAGTATACATAGTTGTTGCTACTGTTTGTATTCCCCCTCACGTGTGGCCGTGCGCAAATGTTACGTAGGCAGGTTATAGGTAACGCAGGGAAAGGAAGCAAGCGTTACACAGCGAGCTCATTAGACGTTTCCTAAAAATATACATTGTTCACGAGTCCCGCACCTCAAGCCCAAGTCAAGTCTGAAGTCTTTTGAGGATGAGTCTCAAGTCAAGTCTGAAGTCACTGTGTGTGCGACTTAAGTCGCACTTGAGTCCGAGTCTCAAACTCGAGTCCCCATCTCTGCTATTAAGGCTAAAATCCAGTAACATGGTAAATAAATTGAAAGTTCACTGACCTGTGTGATAAGTGGCAGTTGTGTTTTACACAGAAAAAAATTGTTGATTTATTTTTATCTGTGCCGTGTCAATAGCTATACTTTACCATGACTGAAGTCCAGGACCACGGCGGTGAATGCAAGTTCAATGCTGGTTACTCTACCCGATCGCATCTCATGCTTCACATATACACGCTTTGGAAAAGCCGTGTCTATTGCACGCATAATGGCGATTTTGCGTGTCTATGATACGCTGCAGTTTGCAATAGCGTTGCAACACAACAACCCACGTGGTCATGTCCGCCATTTCCGGTTTTTGGACCCCACAAACATAGCAAAACAAAAACACACAAACACACCCCCACATTTACATATGCTTGTTGATTTTTGAATGTTTTTATTTTGATTAGACTAGATGCTCTAATGTAGTGTTCAATTACTGGTATTTGTAGGTGGGCAAAACACTTTTTTAAAACCATTTTTGAATTTTGTTATTGCTCCCTGATTCAGCATTTAGCTCAAGGAAGGTCCGATTTTTTTGTTTGACAGTTCACATAATTGCTTAAATGTGGTCCACATCATACTTCAGTGTGAATTGTCAGCTGCCTAAAGGTGACCCGCACTGTCATAAAAAGGTCAGATGAGTCACATATGGGCAAAAAAAATCTGATTTGGGTCACTCAGGCCTGCAGTCTGAACCCAGACTTACTATTCTGTGTCTTATGAAAGCAGGTAGTTGGCAATAGCTAGGTTTCTGAAACAGAATGTTGTGTCGTTCTACAGCTCTGACAGTGTAACTTACATTACTGTAACATTATCAAAGTAATATGAGCTGTAGCCACTCATTGCTGTTAAAGTGTGTGTTGTTAAGTTGTTTAAAACACCACAGAACTAGCACACAGAGAATAAACAGTGCTGCATACACATTGTATATTATTTTTGATTGCTACAGGCTTTAAAAAAAAACAACCTTAAAATTGCTGTTCTGTGCTTTTGTGTTCAGCTTCATTAGGCCACCTGCTCGTTGTGGTGGCCTAATGAAGCTGGTTTGTGCCAGTTCCAGAGAGGTTCAAATCAAATAGTCAAAATACACATTTGCTGTTACCTCATCATCAGTCTATGAGAAGGTTGGCCTCTGCTGTTCCACAGTGCTGTCACAGCATCTAGTGGGACTTCCGTCCATATAAAACATTATTGATATTGGTAATGCATCATTGATCATCACTGTCACTTTGGACAATACAATTTCAGGAGTCAATAGCACTTCTGACCCTAAGTGAGTTTTATTGATATTATTTTTGAAATCAGTACATAACCACACTGAATTAAGTAAAAGTAAGTTCGTTCAGGCTAATGTTGTGTCATTATTGATAGCATCATTTAGTTTGATGGCTCAATTTCTCGTCGGTATTCACACATTTGGCAACATACAGTAGAACTAGCTAGTCATGAGAAGTCTACTAGTTCAGTCTGCTGAACTAGTATACTGCTGCAAATACAACAGCAATGTTTTATTAATGTTTTGCTAATGTTTTATTCTGGAGCCATAACCTAGGGCCTTCAGGTGGAGCTTAAGATAGATAGGTGCAGCACTACAGAGGATGACTGTGGAGCTACAGTTGCCTGGCGGTTGTTAAAAAATTGCAACCTCCTAACACAGCTTCTTGTGGCAGAGATTCATGGACAAAGGATGACTGTGTGTTTACTGCAGGGTCTCCCAGGGCATCACACACTGGGCTAGGGGGGCATGGCTATCAGTCAGTGTGACATGCAAGCACACACCCGCCCACACACACACACAGATTTTCACATACATAGAAAAACCAACCCATTTCAGATCATCCCTAATTGTAACCAAAAGGCCATGAGTGATCAAGTGTATGAGCCTTACTTGACTTCTACCTGTCATTATCCTTAACTGGTAGAACTGTCAGTTCATTATCAGTTGTTGTCTCCCAACCTGCTTGTCTTCTCTGCAGTCTGTCGACTGATTCAAAAAACATGGCAAGTGGCATTCAGTAATGATGTACCAACAAGCAGAATAAGTTACCAGCTTGAGGTAGTCTAGCAGGCAATTTCTGCTCCATCACTAAATGACATGCAAACACATCAGTTGTTTTCACATCCAAGTGGTTATAGAATTCATGTCAAAGCCCAGAAGATTGAGTTCAGTTCATTTGGGAATACAGTTATCAAACCAAGGCTTTTTTTAAATAAAGCTTAAAGGAGACCTATTATGCTTTTCCACATTTTATGACTTATCTACAATGTTATAAGGTTGAATGTTCATGTTAAACATGGGTTAAAGCATTCATAAGAAATCACTGCAAGTAAAAACCTCAGGTTTCCTCCTGTTCCGAACTCTCTTTTTTGAACTGCTCTTTCTACCAAAGACTCCTTTAGCTGAGCCAGAACTGTGCTCCCACACTAACGGCGACTCTCAGTCTGCCTGTTCCTCCCAGCTACAACAACAGCCTGGTAACATGCTTCAGGTCAGGTCTTGGCCAATCAGAAGACAGTGGGCTTTGAGAGGTGGACCTTAAAGAGACAGGAGCATCTATAGCTTGTTTCAGACAGAGGCTGAAATGAAGGTCACCATGAAGAATCAGTATAAGAAATAAATTATTTTTTTTGAACATTGAATCACACAAAGCTGCCATACAGGAGTCACAGAACTAGAATACAGGACTGGAAAAGCAGTATAATAGATCTCCTTTACAGCTTTGTCTGGAGTGATCTTACTCAACCACAGGAAGCGCTAGGCCTTGTGTAATAAAGGAAAAACTAATTACTTTAACATTATTGCATAGTAATGTATGAAGTCTGACATGCATGTGTCTCAACAGCTGGCTGGAATAATTGGTATTATTGTTTTTGTTAGATGAATTCCTCCCAACGTGACTCTAGAATGACCTTGGAACATTTTGGCTCCAGGAAGAAGGCCTCACCCTTGATTTCAAAGGACTGCGCAAACCCTTACATTAATCATTGATGTTTACTATAGCTAAATTATTCTCCATAGCAATTTTTTGTTAAATTCTAGCATTTCTGGTAATGCCTTAATGCAGCAGCATATTGTTTCTGTTGGATCATATATCCAGCAGAATTAAAAGGTAAAGTCAAATTACAAGGAACAAGGAGTGCAGGACAGGCTGTGTGTACAGCGTGTGTGCATGAGAGGAGTAGGATGAAGGGGAGAAAGTGTTTTTGTATAGTTTAGTCTGTACAGAATATTGTAATGGTATTGTAACCGAGCATCAGTGTGGCCAAAATGTGCCCGTTTAGCCTAGCCGTATGCCGGAAATTCCTTTGGCTATGTCATAACGCATATGGCAAATACTGCTAAAAAGAAAAGTCTAAGCTTTACGATAGGCTCAGTCAATAAAACAAAGTTAGTAAAAAAAAAATGCACAGACTTACAAATTCACATAACAAACCCATGATCCCATCCAGGCTTACACCTGCAACTGATATAGCAACATAGCAGACCAACCACTCTTTTGGCTATTACATGCGTCACGCAATAACTTGGTTATTCATACCATACCCTTGTGTGAATGATTTAAATATCATCCAAGTTTTGGATCAGTGGTGGTAGGGACATGACTGAATCATCCACATGCAGTGACTCTGATGTTTCTGTATTTTATTATTTTTCTTGTTTAATTCTCTGCGTGTTTCACTTGGCTGCAATGCAAATTTCCCCTTGGGCACAAATAAAGTTAAAAATGAAAGGGATGAGCCCAGTTTGATGTCTGGCTTATTACCGGTAATGCAAGAGGAACACAATCAGTCAGTCAGGTCTCTTTTATTTCAGTATGTACCTGATTTTCAACACATTTTGATTCGGGGTGTCCCTGTGACCTAGTGGTCTAAAATCCAGACCATGAAATCGCAATGTTCTCTCTTTGATTACAGCTGGGTACTTTTGTTGCATGTTGCATCATCCCCTCTTCTTCTTTCCCTGGATGATGTCTGTGTTCACTTTGAATATTGAAAACAGCCTTTTTGTATCCAACGTATTTCAATGTGGTGACAAACTGTTATTAGACTTATGATGAGGACACAATAGCACATGTGTCAGAAAGTGATTGGAAAGGTGTGCGCATTCACTGTAGCATGGTTTCTCTCAGTGTACTCCAGATGACAGTTAGATTTCACAAAACATGCTAGAAGTGGTTCTAGCATGTTTTGTGATTTCATGTATTGTGTTTTCACGTTCTTGAAAACACAATATGAAGTTAACGTGCATCACATAACCATTAAAATGAATAAAACAACAACTGGTCTCACTCCTAAGTCATCATAAACTAATAGCCCGGGCTTTTATTTTCTAAAATCGCTGAATTGACCCTGCCTATTTTTGGGACAGGCCTTTAATTAATGTCGCACAAAACTCTTGCTTAGCACACATCTATGTGAAATAGGCTACTATCAAAGTGCTCTACTATTGAAGTGTGTATGAATATTACTTGTATAAAATTTATGATATTAATAACATCAATTACAAATTATCCATTTATCTAGCTCTGACAGACTGCTCAGGCTTTTACTTTGAAGGCAGCAACAGGTGCAGGATGCAGAGAGAAGTGTGGCAGAAGTTACCAGACAGTGAACAACAGACTTCTCATGACAGTGTTCGCAACTTTGATACATTTTTATTAAAAGCTGTTTTGATTCGTTTGATCAGTGGACGCTTACAGGCTAAAGGAATAAAAATAATCTAGGAATAAACACATTTGGACTTTACGACCGCTTGAAAGGTAAAATAAGTTGCCTAGCCCATAAGTAACCCAAACCATGATCTTTCCTGAAACCTAAGAAATATAACCAAACTGCGACCATGTTACAATGTTAACCATGTGCTGTTTTATTTATATTGTAAGTGTAACCGAACATTGCAAATTTATTATGCTAACTTGACCACGGAGTCCTGCATGCACAAACAATAGGCTAAAGGGGTTTAAAAGCTTTAAAAGCGATGCCAAGAGATCTTGAGTGTCCAATGTGATGAGCTGGAAGTGAGAATGTTGCTTATCAAGCTTCTCAAAGTGTCATTTTAGTTTTAAGTGCTGCGAATTCATGAAATACTCAAACTTAAAAGCAAGTCATCAAATTTCTTAAAGTAAAGAATCACTCTTACTCTCCCAGTTATTTAAGACAGCTCCAGACGTCTCTCAAGTGATTAGGAGCTGCCAGTAGGGCTTGTGATGGTGCTGTGGAGACAGAGACATGCGCGAATAGTTCAGGAGAGGAAGAATGTTTCTAAATTATTTGACAATGCGTAGTTAATTAGACGGGGTCGGACAGCGCAGGCTTAATCTTGGTCTGTGACTTTACGCAGCAATAAGTTTTCGGCTTAATTGAAGGTTGTGATGACGCTTTGTTTTGTTTGCCACAGGACAAATGAAGCAATGCTGATGATTTGGGCACGTCACAACCATCAGAAAGGCGAATAGTAATGGAAACAATTATCATAAAATATCCAGTTTGCGGCGCAGCAAAGTGTCGTGAATCAGCACTGACACTCAGCTTTGACCCAAACCTTTTTTTACTCTTAAGTCAATTCTTAGCAGTTTTCTTTCTGAAAAGCTTGATCAATACAAGCTGAGAATAACATTGTGCATGTAAGCCAACTTTTTGTTGCTGCTCAGCGTCAGTTCCGCAATTAAGTATTGTTTGGCTACAGATTGCAGACTAATATAATAAATGCAAATATGAAATTCAGGTTTTACTCCTGCATTATTCTTCAGTCAGTTAAATGTTGGAAGGTTTCGGATTGGGTGTAAAAATAAAGAGTAGGAATGAAACTTAGATAAGAAAGAGGAAGGGGAGGGCTGCTAGGTGGACCAGTCAATGTTTTGACAGTTTACCCGCAGCACAGTACAGTCGTGGCAGCAGCCTGTCACTCTCAGATTCCCTCCTGAGGCCCTTTTACATCTGTGTCTCTCCTGCATTCTCTCTGCTGGTTTGTGTTGCTCTAATTCCTTTCTCTCCATCCTCACACTGGCTTTTTTCTTGCTTATCATCCCCCAAACTCCTCTCTTCTCTCCCTTCTTCTTCCTTCTCTTTTGAGTTTTAAGAAGCTAGAGACAGCTAGAGAGTGAGCTCCTGCTATGCTATTTGTCTCCCTCCACAGCCAGACCTCCTTCTGTGCTTTATTTCCTGAAAAGGCTGAAACATCCAACATACATTGTCATTGTTTATCTCCAGAGATCAGCTCCCTGTCTCTATTCTAAAATTACACCATATGCTATATTAATGCCACACTGGCTTTTTATTGTTGAAACAAAAGTCTTTTATAACATAGGGATTTAATGCTTCACTTGGTCAGTAGATAACCAGCCCAGTTAGCCCTGAAGGCAAACTTCCAAGTTTACTGAACATGGGGCAAATCTGATTATTCTTTTCTTTCATGCAGATTTCAGTGTGCAAAGTATATTGTTCATTTTGATCCCTACACTTAAATCTGTCTCCCCACATTTAAAGACACATGTTGGTTCCACACAGCGTGTCTCTTTATTCAAAGCGGTTTCAGCACTCAAACCTTACGCCGCACCCCAAAAGCCTTCCTCCTTTGGCTAGTTTACAAAAAGAGCTTCACAGTTGTATTAGCGTCAGGTTGCTCCTAAATCTTCTTTGAGCTCACATCTTTGTTTCTTTTTCTTTTTCTTAGACATCTTTCTTCAGGTTTTTCAGCCTAACCTTGTCAGCACACAACTGAACTATTTTCACACCAAGCTTTTGAATACCTCAGTGCCGAACTGAAGAGATGTGTTTTACTTTGTTTTTATGCCACGAAGTCTCGCGAGTTAGAGCACGCTATTTCTCTGTTTTAGTTTTATCCAGCCAACAAAATTATAAGCCCAGCTGAAGAAGTTAGTGAAGTCAGATATATTTTATTTGACAAGCCAATTTGTAACTCAGGGGAACAGAAGGATAATGATGTTGATCAAAATATATTAATTCATATTTAGAGAAGTTAGGAAGAAGGTATTCAGCTATGAATAAATATCCTCATTTCATCAGTAAAAGGTTGTCTGTCGATCTAGCAAGATAATTCAATTTTTTTTTTTTGAGACTGATCATAATAATAATCAGGTTTTAATTAATTTAGTTTCATTTTCCCATTACAAATAGTGTAGTGCCCCAGCCACATCATCTAGACCATGCTACTTGATCTGGAGCCATGGTCCAGATCAAGGCTACAGTACAACCGCACATGGCTGAGGTCAGGGTTACTCTCATTTACAACTCGCCATCGTCAAATGAAAGCCGGTGAAGAGCTATGAGCTCTAAAAACTTATTAAAGTGCATTTTAGAGCTTTTCCTATTACCCTGGTATTTTTCAGTGCTCCTCTTAAGAAACAGACCATCTAGCTAATATGAATATATTGTTGTATATCAAGAATCAGCTGGCACCTACCTACTATGCTGTACTTGATGTTCATTTTAGTGCTGGGCAACAATTAAAATTTTTGATCGCGATTAATCACGTGATTTTCTTGTGATTGATCGCAATTAATGATATTGTTACGCGCAAAATTGAATAATGAATTCTAAAGTAGTGTGTTCAGCAGTATTCCCTTTACACAGTAGCAATAAAATATTTCTTGTAAATCTCAATTTAAACATTAATGTAATCAAATATCAAATCAAATCTATTTGCCACTGCCAGGGCATTACCTTTTATCTACCTTGTTAAAACAAGTTACCGTCAGAGTCCAGTTTTTCAGTAAGGTGAAGTGGTCGAGCAAGGTGTAGCGACAAGCTGGTGCGGTTGACTGTATGTGTATTGAGAGCCAGAGACCAACGGACCTTCAAAATAATAATAATAGTAATACTTATAAAACCTGTGTTAAAGTGAGATAAAATAATTGTTGGCATTAATTAATTAATGCCTTAGCAAGATAATAATGCGTTAATGTTCTTATCCCTAGCTCATATCAGTTTGTTTGCCATCATGTAGCCAATGACCACAAAGACTAGAAAGTCGCGTATGCAAATTTGTAGAATTTCCACTCGACTTCACTATATGTTTGACAGTATTTGCTTTGCTTACTATTTTGTATGCATGTATCTGTTTATGTATAACTAACTATAAATTTCCAAAACAGCATTCTCTGTAATTGTCTGAGTCAAAGCTAACAGGTTGGTTAGACGAAGGATACAGGAATCTCTGTGCATCAGCCAACTTGGAGCCCAAACTGGTGCCTCAATAGACAGGATAATGAGACAGGACATGGAGGGATGATGTCTGGAGTACACCTTGCTGCATCATATATTAAAAACGATTTAACTGTATAGCACAGACTAATTATTCCTTCAGATATTACCTGGTTAGCTGAATTTACAAAATGCAAAGTGAAGGACATTAGACTAAATCTAAATCTTTAAAAATGGAGATAGACATCTCTTTTCCAATTACAGACCAATTTCTCTTCTTTCCCAGTTCTCAAAAATCTTAGAGAAATTATTTGTGTGTAGGCTTGACAATTTTATAGACAAGCATAAATTATTGAATGAACATCAGTATGGCTTTAGAGCAAATAGGTCGACCTCA
>JAPMOB010236870.1:0-23851 GCA_029875015.1 Lepomis gibbosus
CTGTAGTGTCACCTGTTGCAAGTGGTGTACAAGTAAATAGAGGAAAGTCATGTCTTTCCAAATGGGACTTCCAAAAACTCAAGTCAGACAGAAGATCAGCACAAAATCCTGACTTTTGATTCTAACCCCCCCCCCAGTTATTGAGGTTCCTACTGATCGTGTAACATCTTGCATCAAGGACACACCATATGAATGACATTGCCTTTATTAAAACTTTACATCAATTCACAACTCATTTTAAATACTATTGTGATGGCTAGTTCTCTCTTTTATACTATGTTATAGTGTATATTAGTGTTTTTTTTCTTTTTTTAAATTTCCCTTTTATAATCCAGTATGCACCTTAAGAGTACATACTGTACGTATACAACTGTTGCAGCATTAATTGTACTGTCTATGCTCTGCAGAATACTTTTGGGTGATAAGTAATTGTATACACATTTATGAGCCTGTGCTAAAAATAACCACATGAAGAACCACATTAAGGAAAAAGCAGAAAGCTGGCACAAGGCAGCGCAAAATCCACAATGAATGAGCTATTGAAAGCAAAGTGCAATGGTTGGAGTGTTATAACTCACGGAATAGCGTCAAACTGGTTAATAAATCTGGTTTTAAAAAGTGCTCATAAGAGTTGGGGGGGTTATAGTGTACTCACTCAGAAAATACTTATTTTTTCAATCAGTCACCTTTTTTTTTTAAACACAATAGCACAGCAGTCGGTGCCTTGGCATAGTAAGCAGCATATTGTTCCATCTTTGTCCGAACACATTATAAAAATAGAAAACAACTAGAGAGAGGAGAATACATTTGCCAGCAGGACGCTACAGTATGTGTAGTAATCATTTTCGTAAGAGTTGATTTCAGAGATTAAAGAAGTAGGTTATATATATTTCACAAAGTGGCACTAACAAAAGTTCAGAAATGTATAACTTGCCCACCAGAGTCTCTGCTCTTTTCGCCAACTTTAACGGCCGTCTGGTCACATCTGGTTGGTCACACTGCAGAGCACTGTGGACTGACTGAGGGACGGCTGGCTGTCGCCGACTGTGTTTGACTCGGTCATGGTGGTGTGTGCGTTGGAAAGGAATGGACCAACCCCTCCTGACACCTGGCTCCCCCATGGCCTCCACTCCGGTCTGGCCCTTTGGCCCTGAGGGCTTAAGCTGGTACTTCCAACAGCAGGCCTCTTTCCCTCATATGTCCCCTTAACCAATCCATTCAGCGTGGCGGAGGCCGACGTCTGGTCCAGGTGCTCAGCTGAGACAAGGGGCTGCCGGTCCTCCTCCTCAGAGATGGCAAACACCGGCACGCTGATGTGGTCACCCTCGCCTGGGAACTCGCGCCTCTTTCCGGCCTGGCCACTCTCAATCTGACACTGGGCGGAGGAAGAAGAGCCAGAGCTGGGTTCTTCGGGGGAGCCCTGGGCATGAGAGGGCCCAGAGGCCTTTGTTGGGTCTGCTGTCCCAGAAAGCAGGCCAAAGCAAGGCCCTGTGAAGCGTGAGCGCCGCAGGTTGCTGGTGGAGTTGAGACGCCGCTGCCTCTGGGCGGGCTGCGTAAGAGGGTAGGACGCATTGCTGATAGACGAGTCGGAGATGGTGCTGTTGTCTGCCTTGGCCTCCAGGTGAACATCAGAGAAGATCCTCCTGCTGTCGTCCCCTCTGCAGTCAGCTACCAAACTGGATGGAGCCTGAAATGATATGAGTGTTTGTAGACCCTCTAGACTTTTCAGACATTTAGACTTGTTGCAGAAAGAGAAGCACATGCATAATTAATAACACTAAAGATGGTTCCATTCCATTCAAGCGAATGAAAGCCAAAACCTAAAACATCTAAATAAAATGCAGCCATTTTTAATATTAAAAATTATACCTGCGCTTTTTGTTGTCATGCTATGACAACACGAGAAAATGCCAAGTGACATTTATAAATATGATGCATTTTATGTTGGAAAACCGACTTCCTGCTATTGTGGTCGTATCAAGTCTTAAAATCTTGTTTAACAAATAACAGGATAGAATTCAATCACCATTCGTCAATTCAAATGGATTGTGTCTTTCCACAAACATTGTCCTCAAAACTATCTGCATCGTTAAGTACCACAAGAAGTCAGTGAGATTTGTTTTTTGTACTTTTGGTCAAATTACCCTTTAAGTAAAATAGGAATGCCTTATCAAGACATCTGTAAAGACAAGGTACTTTATATAGGAAATAAATTAAATTAACTCAACTGACTGCAACACACTAAATGCACCAACTATTCCTCATCAAGCTCAAATGCCATAATCAGTCCTGGGTGTAAAAAACAAAACTACAAAACATCAATAAGGTTCTGGTACTGACGCTGTCCACCAGCTTGGTGAAGGGACTGGTGGAGTTCCAGCTGCACCACTTCCTATGCAGCTGCGGGAGTGGAGGGAGGAAGTCCTGGAAGGTGCGTACGCTCCATGCTCTCGGTCTGGAACAGCTGCCACCACCGTCTTTGGCAGACCTGGCACTGGTAGGTGAGGTGGTGGAGTCTGGTGAGGGCCAGTCACCTGCAGGGCCGGGACCAGTGTCACTGTGCCGCAGGAACCTCTCCCGCTGCTAAGAGAGACAGATTGTATACATTTAAATGAGCAGTCTGGGCCTCTCTACAGTGGGCACCAACAAAAAGGCTTTAAAGTGACCTAGTCCACCACCAGTTATATGTAGATGTCCAATATCAGTCTTGATGGTTAATATAGTGAGTTGAAGCAAAAAAACTCCTCAGTGTGTGCTATATTGACTGAGAAAGCGGAGTTCTCCTGCTGCAAAATCTGTTCTGCCAGGACCAGTGTCGTCATTTGACGTATACAGCGACATAGTTGGAAGCATGGAAAAACTACAGGCGATTTTATCTTGGATTTTTAAAATGGCATCTCAAAAAATGAGGGCAGAGTATATTATGGAGGAGGATACATTTTACAGTGTTTTGACTGACTTGGATTTGTAGACAGGGCATACAGCAAACACCGACTGGTGGGTCTTTGCTCAAATTGCCCTCCGATGCCAAGACAAACTGAATCATTCTGCTGCAATGAATTTCAGCATGGGCAACTTTTGTTGGATGCTGTCGCCGAAGCCAATCCAGAGAGCCCATGCGTGTGTTACACTGCATCAATGTTCAACTCCTCACTTGGACAGAGGTGTGCTACAGACCTTCAGGATCACAAAGATAAACAGGAAAAGACAACCAAGACCAGAAGGGCTGAGAGGGCAGATGAGCGCTGAGTGAGTATTTCTGTCACCTAACTGTGTTTTGGCCAAAACAATAATAGCTAACATTATAGGCTATCGGGCAATGCTGGACTAATGATGTAAT
The DNA here is from genome assembly GCA_029875015.1 of Lepomis gibbosus. Taxonomy (NCBI): domain Eukaryota; kingdom Metazoa; phylum Chordata; class Actinopteri; order Centrarchiformes; family Centrarchidae; genus Lepomis; species Lepomis gibbosus. The sequence continues at coordinate 3,341 of JAPMOB010236870.1, forward strand.
ACTGAGGGGCAGTCAAGAGAAACTGTGTGAACGTTAAGCCTGATTTGAAGCCAACTAAATAATAAGAGTAATGGATTGGATGCCTGTAAATGTTTTTGATGTTGCTGTTTAGCTTTGTTGTTATACAGAAGCCTGCTGGATGAGGGTAGGCGTCAGAAGCGTGCAATGCATCCTGGTACATATAGGTACCGCTGGCCTGGTTCCGCCTAGAGGCAAACACTGAGGAATTTATGGCTTCAATTGACTACATAGATCGTCAACATTGACTGGACATCCACATAAAATGTGGCAAAATTTCCCTTTAAGAGCTGCCTGATTGAAGTGATTATTTTGTCTCTGTTGTGGATGTTCCAAATGCAAAACAAGTGCTGAAAAAAAATACATGTGTAGCAAACAAACATTCCCAGTAATAACAAAAGTTAAAAGACAAGAGCGGCCTAGAGAGAATAAACAAACTAATTAGGACTGAAGAGATGACCAGTCGACATAAAAAGCTCACTTATCAGAGGTGGCATTATGCTCAAGCACTCAACTGTAGCTACAATGGTCAGTTACAGCGGTGACTACATAGACTACACTACATTTCTTCCTCGCACCTGAATTTCTCCCTGCAGATTGTGTTGTGTACTACATTAATGGATTAACAAGACGGAACTGCGCTGATTAGCTTGGCCTGCTCAGTCACACAGCCAGCTAAGCGTGTGTGGCTCAGGTACAAATCTCAATCATTATTTATTAAGTTTATTAAAGCTGTCAAGAGAACAGCAGGGGCTTTGGAAAGATTTCTGTCACATTTGTGAAGGCAGAACCCTCACCAACTGTTCATTACAGGTCCAAACAAATTACTATTTGAGAGGACACTTTAGAGTGTTGAGACTTATAATATTTGCTTGATTAACCAGGAGAGGCTAATTGTGATCGACAGGTTAGATGTGCAAAGGCCATGTTATCCTTCCTGATCGGTCAGCTGCTGTTGATCAGGGGAGGAGAAAGGTTTTAGGGGTTGCAACCATCAGACAGAGAACGAGTCCAGTTAATCCTTCACACAGAGTCACTAGCAGCTAGCTTTGTCTAGACAAGAATTAGCTAGGGGTTTAAATAAAATGTTCTTTTGGTCACTAAAGCCCCACGAACACAATAGCAACTTTAGATTTGACACACAAGGTGAGAAATCAGCCTCCCAACACATTCGCTTACTCCTTAAGGGGTGCCCGGAGAAGCAGGACATACTCAGTTGAATTCAGTCCCTTTAATTTTGGACAGAGAGGAATGTATAAAAGCCACAGACTTCTCTTCCTTGATCTCATCACCCTGCCTACAGCAAGAGGGGTTTTAAGGTCTTCTTGTAGCTTTATTGTCTTCTTAGAAGGGGTCCCTTGTTACAAAATGTTATCAAAACGGCTTCATGGCTTATCTACATATTTGGTGGTGTGTGTGTGGCATGAAAATACCTCACTAACCTGGAAATTCACCTGTCAGTGACATTGAGAAGATGAATTGCTGTTGACACGGTTAGCCCAAGCAACATTTCTCAAACATTATTTACATGGACGTCTGCATCGAGGACACACACAGGCAGACCACACACTGTGTGCCAAAGCGTGCATGACACACAAACATACACACAATTGGAGCTGGGAATCTGGCTCTGTAGATAATACTCCATTAGCCTAGGCTGCAGAAAAGCTTGCCAGTCCTTCAAAAAGCTGCCAGGGCTGTTTCATGCCAACTCTTATTCCAAGAGAACACAAAAGAGAGCGGAGAAAAAAAATGCTTGGTCTAACCGTTGCTTCTTCGTCAACGCTCCTCCCATCTTTTAATTATCCTCTTTTCCCATTTGTGTCCTCATAGTTTTCATAATTTTACACTGTACCATGCGTATGCCAGTAAAATGGTGTCACTCTTATTAGGAACACTCGTTCGACTCAAATCAATGAATGCCCTGTCACTTCTGATGCTCATTGGTTCAGGGATCATTTCCCCAAAGTGAGGAGATCAACCACTGAGAGTTTGGCCTCGAGATTAAATAGACTATTTCAAAGGCCACTGTATAGCATAACTCTACTTTCAGATAGAACTTTATTTCTACACATACCCGGAGAAGTGATGAAACAAAACTCTATAACTACAGGCACAGTCGTGCTTTGAGCAAAATACTAATGTCCACATGCTGCCATGCTGATGTTTAGCATCATTTTTACAATTCATCCTGAGGGTGAAAGAATGTCAGCCAAATTTTATAGCAATCCATTAAATAGTTGTTAAGATATTTCAATCAAAACCACAAATATCAGTCTCATGGAGGTAGTGTTTTGGTACTTGAAACTGGTCTTAAGACCACTTTTTGATGGTCTTCGTCTCATCTCGCACTCAACCGCATTTGGTCTTGACTTGATCTTGGTTTGGGCGGACTTGACTACATCACTACATGGAGGAGTCAGGAGTCAAGGGATTGTGAATGTCTGCACTAAATGTCATGGAAAATCCATTCATCAGTTGTTGACATATTTCAGTCTGGACCATCGACCGACCGACTGACATTGCCATCTATAGAGCCACACCGCTAGAATGTATATTTCTCCTCAATCCAACGAAAGTTAAAGTCAAGGGCAACTGGACTTGGTTGAAGATACTGGAAGATGTTCAGAACTGAAGAAGTCCCTTGGATGAGGGACGAAACGTCTTCCAGTATCCTCAACCAAGTCCAGTTGCCCTTGACTTTAACCTTCGTTGGATAACTAGGACCTGGATGACTGAGAATCTTCATAGACATTTCTCCTCAATGTTTAATTTTAGAGTAAGTAATGTCATAAGTAGGTGACAACACAGACAAGTGAATTGGAAACAGAGCCTTACTGTGTGAGGTGAGAAGGCTAGCCTGCTTGGGCTAGTGGCTGGAGACACAATGAAAACCTCATCTGCACCGAGGTCGAGTTCAGTCAAACCGCTGCAGGAGAGGTCCACCTCTGCATTCTGGGAATTGTCACCGCCAGCACTGACTACACAAACAGAAAAATAATCAGACACAAAATATATTGAGAACATTGATAAGCACATTGTTTTATTGAACTGCAATAGTGCTTGTATGTATAAGATGGAGCAGAGAGAAAGTGTCAGAGTAGTTGGGCAGTTTAGGTGTAGTGACTGTAATTATGTGTAAATTCAAACTTTGTACATTAAAACACTTTTCACCATTAATATTTAATTACTGCCAATGCTCCACATTGGTTTCCTGGTGCCTACTTCTTTAAGCAAGGGCTGTTTGCTACTGCGGAGAGCTTATGCAATTTAAATGGTTCAATGAAACAACGTGCAGAGTAGGCTAAACTCAACTCCACTGTTTATAAGCTGTGTGTTTTGGTGTAAACTCCTTACACCATGACTGGAGCACACAGAGAGGGGGACTTTACTCCCCTGTTGTTCGAACTACTCCCAGGCTGTTTTGTGGGTTAAATGCCACAACCCACAATGCCACAACTCAGCCTGGGTTCAGTCCCACTGAGAGAGAGAGAGAGAGAGAGAGAGAGAGAGAGAGAGAGAAGCCAATAGATTGTTCCAGGATCAAGTGTGTGCTGCTCCAAATGAATGGAATATTCCTTTCCATTTAAATACTGTACAGATCCAGAGTCACACAGTTAATTTAAAGTATCGTACAACAATGGTGATTCAGCACGTAACTGATTCATAAAAGCTTGTAATACTCAGTGTTAGGTTATAAAAAAAATGACCATACAGAGAAAGAACACCACCTTGAGATACTCATCAGCAGAAAACCCAAGCTCACTGTTTGATTGACAAGTCACGTCCTGAAAACATCACAGCAATTGAGGCACATTCCTCAAAACCCAGGCCCTCGCTTGTAAATGAGTGCACTAAAACTTTCAGATTACTACTTTGCCAGGAAATGAATTAATGGCAGATTTATATTCCTGAAGGTATTATTATCATTCCTAAAATTATTCTAGTCATAAGTCTAAACACATTGCGTAAATATAAATCAAAATGAATGACATGTACAGTAATGTGCACTGTTGGGCTTTTGGGGCTTACTGCAGTAGTGTACATCTTAGAAGTTTGCGAGAGGAACAGAGACCAACCACAATATAGATTAAACATCTTCAGCATGAAGTACAGCACCTTTAATTGATTTTTGGGGCCCTTTATCAGTAGTCCAATATATCAGTCTATCCATTGTGTCCATGCATTCAGGTGTGTGTCGTCCAACCTGTGTGTGGCGGGCTGTCGTTGTTGTTGTCCTGTTCTGTGGTCGCCCCCAGGCTGGTCTGATTCTCAGCCATCAGCTGCAGCTCGCTGACCTCAGCCCCAGTGTTCTGGACTCCTTCTGGGACCTACAACAAAAAGCACACAGCACAGTGCCATTCGGTTTTTATCCACAGTGCTTCAGCCTGATACAAGCAGTGCAAACATGTGCAGTACCAGTGTTCCCAGAGGGGATAAAGCCCCAAAGCCAGCACAGAGCCACAGCAGCAGTCAACGCCAATTCATGTAAACATATTATACAAAGAAAACTGTATCAGTAACAGTGATATCTTATTTCAAGAGAAGAATCAAAATTGATGCAGCACATACAGAGATTCGCATTCTTCATCCTTGTCAAAACCTAGCGCCTACATTACCCACAATGCAACTCAACCTCCGACAACTCAGGTCACAGATTCAGGAGTGTTATGCTAGCAGCAGCTCCACGCTAAATTCTTTCCAAATGCACACCCCAGATTTTTTTCATTTTTAAACTTGTAGTCTTCAGCCCCAACTGACACCGACTCAAGTGTCATCACTTCAGGCAATATCATGTTTCATGCAGTTTTCTCTGGAGCCACTGAGGGCTTTACACAACTTTGCAGATAGTTTGCAGATATAAGCAGATGTGGATGTGTAAAATTGGTGTAACACTCTAGAAATAAAATGTATTATTGATTTACAGCCTTTAGTGTCACAGACCTTGCACCTACTGAAGAAAATGTTCCTCCTCAATCTTAGAAGTTGATGTGAAGAATCGGAATAAAGTACCAATTTCAGCAGTTTACAAGAAATAATCACGATGCACAAACCCCCCCATGTCACCCTCAGTTTGATCAACCTTTATTTGAGCTGTATGCCCCAATGTGGGGACCAGAGGTGGTCCAGTTCTGTGTGGAGTGGAGGGCCAGTGCTAGAGCAGTCAACAATATTGACTTTGATCCTGGATAAAGCACTCTTTTCAGAAAAATAAGGCAATAGAGAGTAGAAGACAGGTAGGGGAGGAGAGAAAATGGCATTTAGAGAGGACAAAAGGAGAAAAATTAAACAGAAAAAGATCCAGTAGTGTCTGTACCTCAGAGTTGCTGGATGCACAGGAGCTGGCTCTTTTTGGACACAGTTTGGGTCTGGAAAACATACAGTACCACAGCAATTCAGTTTATAATTACAGACATATCCAAAAACCAGCTTTTATGAATGACCCCTTTTTTTTCCACTCTTGGCAGAGTTTTCCCAAGAATTAAAATACCTCTGGTGTTCACAATTTGACCAGAAATGTAAAAATGGACACTATCCCGTACAACTGTACTGAAATGGGAGCTTTTTGACATAGTAACCACCTCACTTAATATATAATAGCTCCAACATACCCGTGGCTATTTCCCCCTCAATAGTTGCTCTATTGTGGTGTTGGATGACGGAGCAGGATCCACCACGATTGTGCATTCACACATGCCGCAACTCTAGCAGTTCCCGTAGTGGTTGTTACTGAGATGCTATTGCTATGCATTGCTTTTTTCCTGTGGGGATGCACCACTGTCACTTTCTCACTGCAGATAGCCATGTCCAGTATTTGTTTCCACAGACACACTGGTGGCTTTCAATATTAAATAATTTTACAACTGAGAAAATGACTAACACCACTTACCTATGGTTTTAATGGTTTCTGTTCTATTATTAAATCCATATGAACCAATGAAGCACAAAGAATTACTTGAGAAAGTACCCCCTTATTAAAAATTACTCTTACAGCTGAATGAGTTCATTACCAGCCACCGGTCAACTGAGGGCAACCCCTGCTGTGACTCTCATCCACCTATGGTGGTTTTCTGACCAGAGGGAACCTTGGGAGTTAATCTTACTGATGCTTTAAACTTGCATGATCTTGCCTAGCTCGCCAGGCAAGTCTTTTTCCAATGATTCCTGTGAACTCATTTAAATTAATAGGGAACAACTGAATGAGAAAAGTAAAACAGCTACTGAGGCTGCTCGTGAGCTTGGCATTTCATGGTAATGCATTTCCTGGCTTCTGAATGACTCCTGTTGTTGTTCTTGCTAATTACACTTTCATTTTATTGAACACGTTTTTCCAATTTCCCTGTCATTAATAGTGAGAACCTGTGGAGTTATTGTGCCTAACGGATGAGTTGGAGACACTGAGCCGCATTTGAAATGAACACAAATCATATTAAAAGGGGGGTGTTTCTCTCAGCAAACTGAATACTGAGCAAATCTAAACCTTTTTGGATTTTGAATCTGTCTGGACCAGTAGGGTAGAACAGTCACCTTGTGAGAACAGATAGTATTACAAACCTCCAAACATAACTCCTCAGCTTGTATTGAAGAGGGAACAGCTTGTAAATTACACCTTTGGATTGAGTGACAATGCAATCGGCACCAAACTCAGGTTGAGTCTTAATTCTTCTTGTTGTCCCTTTCCCCCTAGTTGTTCCCCGCCCATTCACTTTCATGTAGCCTTTGTGTTTTTGTGTGCTGGAATTGATGCCAGGTGCTGTACCTTGAATGGCCCGCTGTCTATGGTGAGAATGCTCCACATCAAGGAAGCCGCACATTTGCAGCCAAACCCAACTAATCTCCAAGGGTCACCACATCAGGGACTGAGGCTTCCAGCTGAGTCAACATAACAAAATGGTGACTGTGTATGTTGGAGTGTGTGCATTTGGGTAATGTGTGCGCTTTTACTGTAAGACCAGCCCGTTTTCATTCATGGGAGATATCAAAAATAAGACTTGTGAATTTTCTCAGGAGGATATTTACTGAAGACTCAGAAATATGGGGTTTATATTTCCCAAACAAAAGCAAAAAAACAAGAATCTTACAGTTTTATATGAAAAAATATAATTTTTTAAGAAGACTAAAATCTACGCTAACGGCTCTGTGAAGCTGTACTACAGCACAGCGCTGCTTTGAGTGGTAACATCAGTAGGCAACATGCTCACAATGACAGTGCTAACATGCTGATGTTTAGCATGTTAGCGACGTTTACCATTTTAGCATGTTATCATGCTAACATTTGCTAACAAACACAACAAACAAACACTGTCCTGTGTTTTGCCCTGGGTGCCTCTCTGTCTCTTCTGTTCCTGTTTGTGGTTTGTTTGTTAATGAATGTCTTATTTGTTTGCACATAATCTGTTTCCTGTTTCGTTTGGGCTGGTTTTTATTTATATTTGTTACTCCTCTTTTCACTTAGTGGCTTCAGCCACATGAGGACATAACAAACACAGTATAGCTGTTTTGCAGGTTTTTGGCCATTAGTGGATAAATATGGACGGGATCACCAAATAGTCATTGGGATACATCTTATGGGGATTCATCTGTTGGGGATATAAATATCTCTACAAAATAATCCGTCAAGTAGATTCTAAACTATTTCACTAGAAAATAAAAGCATTTGATGCTCCAGCTTCCTCCCACGGTCCAAAGACAGGCCGGATAATAAGTTATTTAGTGACTCAAAATTGCCCTTAGGTGTGAATATGAGTGTGTGTGGTTGTTCTTTTCTATGTGCCATGTGATGGACCTGTCCAGAGTGTACCCTGCCTCTCGCCCACTGTCAGCTGGGATTGTCTCCAGCCCCCTGTGACACTGCACGAATAAGCGGATATAGATAATGGATGGATGGATGGATTGAAACATTTGACCCGCTGGTGGCGCTACATGAAAGATCAAGGGATAACAAGCCTCATTAGGATCCTCTGAGGTCTTTGAATATCTATACCATATTTCAGAGCAATCTAATATCTGTGCAAACACACATAGCCAAAAATGTCAACCTGGTGGCACTAGAGGATCATCAAATTCACTAAAATGTATCCTCTGGGGACCATGAATGTCTGTAAAAAAAATGCAATCCACTGAATATTTGTTGAGATATTTTGCCCTGAAACACAGTGGTAGACTGAATGATCATTGTTTTATACAATTTTGCTTTGTTTTAACATTAAACAAACTTTGCTATTTGGTTTTAATTTAAAAAGCTATCTGGTAAAGTTGCAATAAGTATTCCTTTTCTATTTCTCTCTTTCTCGCTATTGTAAAAATTAGCATTTATAAATAAAGTTACCTGAAAACGATGCAGAGGGCACTTGTAAGTATCATAGCGAAGAAGGCAGCTCCACTCACAGCAGCCAGCAAAGAGTCTACCTTACTCGCTGCGGGAGCGGAGGCGCGGCGTTCGCCCCCTGGCTCGGTCAGGTTGTGATAGTGGAAGAGAAGAGCAAAGCCGCGGCCCCAGTGGGTGGTGGTGATGAGCTCCATGATGACCTCCACCATTTCCTGGCTAGAGCCGAAAACCAGCTGGCTGCTGGTGGGCCGGTTGGACCCACAGAACCTGGAGGAGAAGGTGATGAGGTCTGAGATGTAGAGGACATCGTGGGGACATGCGTCAAGCACTGAGTGCTGGGTTTCGGGGCTCATAGCTGGGGTGTCAGTGGAGTGGGGCGAGGCAAGGGTGGTCACCTCCACAACTGTGCTTGGGTTAGAACTGGGGTTGAGGTCTCCCCTGAGGTGAGACGAGGAGGCGGAGTTGACAGCCCTGTCTCCTTGAGGCACAGCCCCAGGTAGGAGGAGAAGTGAGGGAGGAGGTGGTGAAGAAAGGCCAGAGGAATCATCTGCAGATCTTTTGGCAGAATTCGAGACTTTGGCAATCTCCATCTTGGTGGACTGTTCCTGGACCACTACTTGCTTGACCTCACCGTGTTGGGAGGACTGCTGAGTCTTCGCAACACCCCCTACACTCTGAAGCATAGGCTCTTTAGCTGCTGACAAAGTTTCATCTGTCGCTAAGCTGCCAGGAGTGAAAGTCACCTCTTCCTCTGCATCTTGCTCTTCAAAATTAGGGATAGCAGAGTACTGTCCAGCAGACTCATGACTTTCAAACACGTCAAAGTCAAATATCTCCAGAATAAGCTGGTGATCAACAGGCACAAAGAACTGCCAAACGCAGTGTGTCCCAGAGGAGTAGTTGTAGGGGAAGCCAGGGGACAGAATGAGGCCTTGGACGTCCACCACATCCACTTTGGCACCACAGTCAAAGTATACCTGCAATATGAAATCACATTAAGTTAGCCATGTCATAGTTTAAAACCTTTTAAAGACACTATAATCAAATCGAATCTCCCATTTGAAGGTTTAAACTTGACTCATCCAGCTCCACTGGTACCACATTCATGTCATTATCTTTAAAAGGTGATGACCAATTTCATATTAGACTAGAGGCATGTATTCAGATAATGGCCACTACTTGATTAAGTTATCTATGTCAAAGGCACCAGCAATCAAGGTGTCCTTATCAACAAATAATACACTTGACTTGTGGTAATCTGATTACTCACTGACATTAACCATCTTGAAACTGAACTATTCAACCCTGTTGTTCTGCCTTTATATCAAAGCACATGTTTTGCCTGTATTGCCGTCTTGGGTAACCCTGGGGAGGGAATTTCTTCAAACATGCTGCTGTAATTCTTCCCAGGTGTGTGGGGATGTAAGGGGGACCTGCGGCCTAAGCAGAGGCAGATGTGTGGCTGAGCCAGGGAGCTGAGGACCAGACCTTTGTAGGGGGGCTGTGAGTTTATGAGCTTTCCTGTTGGCCTCAGTTCTGGACTGTGGGAATGACCCTGACTGGCAGACCCCCATGCCAGACACGTAACAAACCAACACCCGCGGGCGACACTTGTGCTCTGGACTAGGCTGAAAGCATAAGAGATCACTTTGAGAATGCAGTTTAGATGGGAAAGAGGGCAACAGGAGCACAACGTCTGTGGAGCCAGACAGGCACTTTGATTGCTCTGTGGACCATCTATCCCCATCAGAATGCATTTATCAAAGGCAGTATATTTTAAATAGCAAAATCAACATGTAATTTTCAGTCATGACTGGAAGAGAGGGCAGCTCAGTCATCAGGATCAAATCAAAAGCCCTCTCCATAGTTGATACATCTGACAGCCTCACAGCCAGGGCACGGCATATTAAAGACACATGGGAGGTCAGAGAGGCCAAGGAGGGCAGCATGACCTATATAACTAACTAAAAATGTGTGTTTGAGCGTGTGTGTGTGCGCGCGCAGTGCATTGCGTCTCCAAAGTTATTTTAGTGATCTTACAGGTGTCTACTTTCTGCCCACAATGATAAAATATGTGCTTGGGGCAAAACCAGTATCAACATCTGATATTTTCACAAATAGTCCCCATCCACTTTAGTCTTAATCTATGCTGGAACATACAAGTCTGCTGCTCAGGGCATGTCAGTGAATGCCACAGTCTGTGGAAATACTGCATTAAAATGTTGGTTACTTGTAAACATTTCATCTTTCAGGGCAGACAGCAATCTGTTGGATTACGAGAATACCTTTGAAGGTACAACAAAATTAAGTGGCATTACATTTAATGAAATGTTTGCTCAGTCTTCCTAATATTCAAAAAAAACCCCTGCAAAACTTAATATTTGGATGTACATTTTCATCATTAAAGTCCTTTATGGTACCTGTATTTTGCATTTTTTTTCTCCCTGACTGACATTTGCAAGCAATTACATTAGCGCATGACATGTTTCACAGCCTACGCACTTACTAGAAATTATGTGCTACAGCAAAGAATTACACGGATGACATTTGAACGGGCCAAATGCCATTCCTGCTGAGGTTTGCGAGAGTAAGCCGATTCGGTGTCCGCAGTGTTTGCAGCAAGGTTGCACAATGAGGGGAACCACTTTACAATATGGGGGCATAACAGGGGGAGGAGAATGACAGCGAGTCCCCTTTTAGGGCTAAAATGACCTGTGGCAACAGACATGTTTGTTGATTTATATTTGCCATAATAACAAAATAAGAGGAAAATCGGTCAACTTCTTTAAACATTAACACCCAAGCACCATAAAGGTACCTAAAATTGCAGGGTGTACATTAGAAATTAATTAAACATAAACATAGATGTTGCAATTATATCCATCTATAAATAAATTATCTGTTGTATGATGTGAAATTCTGCATCTGATGAAAGAGAACTGTGTCATGGACAGAGACGGTCTCATCTCTCCTACCAGAACGAGGCGACCCGGAGGTCCCGCGCACCCTGGGACGTATGCATGCTAGACTACACATGAAAGGGCCCCAAAGTGCCACAGTGTCGAATGGAAATGGGACATTCTTATAATGCCAAACATCTCGGTTCTGTTACATCACAGGCCGCTCCACGGACAGGCCGCTAATTATTCAAGGATGCCTTTTCTCATGGAGAAACAATAGACCGCAGTGCCGTTTTAGTGAGCCACTCCACAAACAGGGAGGGCAGATAATATTTTAATGAATTGATGCTAAAAAGGACAAGGCAAGCTGAACGTTTACATAAGAGTCGGCTGGTCATTGCGCCCCAGTTGTGCCACTGACTGGGGCTTCCCTGGACAGGAGTAGATCAACTAAGCACATAATTATTTGAAATGACTTGTTCAGTCAAACATCAGACCAACTGCTTTTTACTCTCATTACTGAGAGGCCCCTCACAAATAGCATTGTTCTATCGTATTCACTTTGCAGGGGGGGGGTGTTCAATCGCATTCCTGATGGGGTTCATAAGTCTGTCCTATTAAAATTTAAATCTACTGACCGTGGGCTGATTTGGTTGTATAGTACAATTAGATACCAACGTATAAGAATATAGTTTTTAATTTAAATATTATTTATTGGTAAAAATATTACTTAAAATTGATAAAAAAAACTATTTTATTCACAAGAGGCTGCCTTCTGTGTAATTGGGAGAATGTGGTCAGTAAAAAAAAGATGAGAATTAAAAATAGTTCTCACAAATGTGTATATGATCTAGGGCTGGGCAATTAATTTAAAAGAAATCGAAACCGAAATTCAAAGCCTCTAACCGACGTTATTTCCCCATATCGGTTATTTCGGTTATTTAATCCTGGTAATATTGTGTTCATTTACTTTCCCCTTGAAAAATGACACCGCGTGTGTAGTCACGTGACTCCGCCCCGTCCAATCCAGCTCAGGTTCAGACCGTTCAGACCTGAGTCTGAAACGCAGGGAGTTGTGAAGTTGTGGAAACAACACACAGACTTTTATAAACGGACACACGGTGACCTACACTGTAAATTTATTACTCGCTCGCTTCAGCATCACTTCCTGCGCGCTCGCTCTCCCTCATTTGCTCGTCCACTCACTCGCTACGCAAACACGTTGCACTGCAGTTAAGAGGCCTCCGCTGCAGCACCTGTCACGTAGCTTTCATTTGGCATTTGATGAATGAGGAGCGGAAGCTAACAAAGCGTGAAAATAAACTGTTCCGCATTGATATTAAATAGTTGAGAGAATTTTTTAGTAGCAGCGGTCATAATTCATCAGCGGCGATGCGCCAAATATGGGAACCATGTCTCTGTCATGTCCACCTCAACATCACCTTATTAATTAACATTTAGACAACCTTTTGTAATTTTTGTGATATCTGTGTGTAAATAATAATAGTTGAGCAAATTTACAGTACAAACCAGTGAAATATGAGGGCAAAACAAAACAACGTTCAAAAACAAAATAATGGTAAATCGAGGTTAAATGTTTAATTATTCGTGATTTTGATTTTAGGTGAAATCGTCCAGCCCTAATATGATCATTAAATAACAATTCTGGAGCAAAAAAAAGACCAGCTTGTATCTAAATAAAAAAAAAACAATACTTTTAAGTATACTCTTTAAGGTGAAGGAGCCAAAAAAACACTCTTGTCTGTACACCTTCATTTTACAAAACAGAAGTCTGCAGTCTGACCTAACTGTTGGCTTTAACATGGATTTTTTTAACCACCCAGGCTGAGGAGACCGCTGTGAAAACTGCAACACGAGCTGGCTTCTGCTGAAGTACTGTTAACACACACACAAACACACACACTCTGCCTCTCATGCACAAACAACCCCGGACTGGCTCATAAACAGGCAGGCGGGCCCCTCAAAAGGGGGCAGGAATCCTCACCAGCCCTGTTTACTGAAGGAGAAAAGTGACACTGCTTTACAGGCTAGAGCTTGGGCAGTCCACTCAGGATGCTTTACAATCTCACACTTTCTCAGGTCTGGATCAATATCGGCAGAATACAGCTTTGTGGATCGACAGTTTAGCCGGCACTGAATTAATTTTCTTTAATTAATCCATTATCTTTAATTTAATTATGTATTTTTACAGGGTTTGATGTCTGAATGTAAGGCAGCTACATATTCACTTTGTCAGTCACCTACGTATCAAAAAGTGACTTCTAAAAAGGAAAATGTAATTTTTGTAATTTATGCTGTAAAGTCAATGATGGGGATGAGACCAATCTACCCACAAATCAAATAAGAGCTTCACAAGATTATGCGCGACTAATTTAATTAGAGTAAAAAGCAGTTTTCCTCAAAGTACAACAAATGAACAGGAATTTTTCACTGAGTTTCCCTGGTGCAGAAAAATGCCGACTTCTCATACAGCAATGCAATATAAAAATTATAGGGAAGTGCTTGCAGGGTACACAGAATAGAGAACTGTTCTTCTTTTCAAAAAATATTGGTTTCTTGGGTCAGCAGCTGCAACTCAATATCAGCAAGATGCCCCATTTGTGTTTTAATATTTTGTTCAGCTCCCTCCAAATACAAAGATAGAAAAGAAGCTCCTTGAGGTCTTTCTCTGCAGCTGTGAAAAGCGCTGATACTTGAGCCCAGGATTTATCACATATCTCCCCTGTGATGTCAATGGCTTTCCTGTTGGGCTCACGTCAGTGGCTGTGGTTCAAGCCAGGGTGAGTTTACAAACAACTGGTGTGGCGGCCTGATTAAGCCCAGGCATTTCTAGGGTCGCCCTCAATTGGCCACTGTAGCGCTGGCTCAGCACATTTTCACCACCGTGTGCATCATGAGTGACTTATGAAAGGCCTCTTTGAGCCCATGCATGTTTGATCAACATTTTATTTACAGAGCCACCATGGGACGTTCAGTGAAGCCTACATGGGAAAGTGCTGGAAATTATTACGGCTGTGGTCCTCAAACTCGCACAGATATGTGACTGGGTGAGAGAGAAGACAGGCAGATGCAGGCTCTCTCTTCCATGTTTGTGGTGTGAAAACCTATTAACATATTTCCCCTAAAAAGAGCTGCTGCTGCTGCGATGGTAGCTGTTAAACCTGTGGAGAATCATTACCTTATCGCCACAGTGGTTTCAACACGTTTGGAGAAATCATTTCCAGATTTCGGAATGTGACCCAGTGAATGCATCCATGATAATTAGTCTTTCTGCAGCACCTCAGTGAGAAGCCCAATCACGTATGCTGGGCTGCACTGTAGCGACACTGCTAAACTGCAATCAATCAGTCTAAATGGACATTTCCAAGAGCAACCACAGCATTAAAATTGCCAGACAAGCTGATTTTCTGAATATCATCTCTAACAACACTTAAAACCCCTGAACTATAGTATGTTTTCTGCCAACTGTCATCAAATCTCTTTGCTATAGTAGAACCTGAACTGCTCTCTGCTCCAAAATGTAACGATTCAGCTGTGTTTTTCAGAGACGATAATATAATCAACATTAGGTTTGATCATCTAAATTCTTTAATTAAATTACATTTATTTATTTAATTTATCTTATCATGTCTATTGAGGTCAATTCACTCTAACTGTTTCGATGCATTGACTTAGCCCCAGTATGTGCCTCTTGTGTATTAGCATTACATTCAAGGCATTTGATTTTCTGAAAATAAATACTAGGCAATCTTTAAAAAACCCTGAAGGTATTTTGAGAATCCGCAAATACTCTTCTGACCATCTGGATGAAAAAAAAAAAAAAAATTAATTTAGGTTTCAACTCAATTTCTTATCAGGAAGCTAAAAATGACATTTTCTTTTTAACAACACAAGAAAAATATGAATATGTTGTTTTGTTTGGAAATAGAAATAGAACGTAACATAAATATGGACAAGCCTAAGTGACAGTAAAATGATTTCATTCTGGTTCACGTTGTACATTCAACATTGTTTGAGCAACAAATCAGAGTTGCTATGTGGAAACGAGCAAAGAAACCTTTCTTATTGTGCAGAATATGCTTTCTTTTTTTAATCCAGATGGTTAGAAGATACTTTAAGGACTCTAGAAATACCTTCTGAACATTGTTAAGTTTTGTTAAACCACATTCTGGGTTTTTCACAGATGCCTGGCATTTATTTTTCTAAATATCAGATGCTTGGCTCTGGGACCTGAATGTAATGGTTATACATGCGAGGCACAAAGTGGGGCTGGCCCTGACTATGACTCTGAAAAAAGGAACTGCCTCTGCTGCAGTTTAGACCCTACTGACAATAGGGATGCACCAAACTGATACCGATATCGGCCCAAAACTGACTCAAATAGCTGGATCAGGTGTCGGTGTCATGGGGGGACCCAAACACTTTGCTGGGAGAGCTAACATAGCATTTTGTTTCACAAAGTTAGGAAGCAATGTTTAGGTCAAGCCTCATGTTGCCTTTCACATAAAAGAATGTGTAGTCTTTTATAATTTTACACTTCAGATCGGTACTCGGTATTAGCCGATACCCAAAGCCCAGGTATTGTTATCAGTTTTGGGACTGAAACAGTCAGATCAGTGCATCCCTATTATATAGTCCAAACAACTTCAACAGAGTCACAGGTCTTCTCTAGCTGTGAGTTTACCATCATTTTCAGGAGTCACATTTTACCAATCAAACTTTTTATTTATAACCTGACAAACTTTATACTTTTGAATCAGGACCTTCAGTATTTGAATGGAATTTAGAAGGCTACAGCTGCTATTTCTATGCGTCAGATACATATTTAATCAACACTTAGGTAAAAATAAGTATGGGTTTGGACTTGGTAAAGGACTTGGAAGAGAATCCGGGGCTAAAAAAAAAAAACAATCAGCCAGTCTTTGTGTCAATGTGCTTTGGCCTTTCTAATGTCAGGATGCCACCTGAAAACCTCATCCAGTACAAGAAACAGCAACATCTTCTAGCTCTGATGCTACAATAGAAGAAAACAGAAATGGAATAGATATAGAATATAACTACTACTACTAATATGAAATTGGTCTTGTATTTCAACCTACTGCGCACACAAACACTATGTCTCTCTGTCTATCTCTCAGCTCACTCTGGCCGATCCCATCTCCTCTTAACTCCCAGTGCAGTTCTCACATACACACACAGTGACATGTTTATCTGTTGACAGACTGTGTGTATCTGTTGTCAGATCATTCATGGGAGGAATGAGTGAACTCACAGTCGACTGGGATCCTACAACTCAATTCAATTAGAGATGAATGTCTCCTCTCCCCCCCCTCCATCCAAAAAACTTCCAAAAGGCAGAGAGGAGCAACAAAACAAAGATCAAATTCACTCTCCCTTGTCCACAGCACTAAATTGTGGACAGATCGACTTGGATGCCTCCCATTTTTTTCTGAAGTGGATAGAATAAATTCCAAGCTTGTTTATGCGGTTCCAAAAATCAACTTAATACAAAAGGGGAGCAGAGGACAAAGACATCATTTACCGTGTCCCCTCAGGCAGATAATTGCAAAGATAGTGAGCACCCTATGCACACAGGAACTAAAGCTGGAGACGCTGACAATTCAATATAGCATGGGCTTTTGTTGCCCAGTTCCAAGAATTGTGCTGCTGAGGCGCCATTGTCCATCAGCGGAAGAGGACGACTCTTGACAGGTGGAAGCTTGTCCTAGCTGATAATGTGGTGTTGATGTCCTAGAGAAAGATCTGTGTCAAGGGTAAGGGTAGTTATGACACTAGCCGCCGTCTCACATGGGGACATCATTCTGCATCACACATAAATCAGAAACAGAAGAACATGGGCTCAGAAGCGGTTGATGCAGTTTACAGCTTGGATGCTTCACTTCAATGACTCTACTACAAAATTTGTCAGGACTCTAAACATGACTGTTCCAGACAGCTGACAGTACATCAACAAGTCCTGTCATCTTTAGTCACATGAGTAGATATTCTTACCGGTGCAGGTACCCTTATGAACCCAATTATAGATGACACTTCAGGTTATGGAATCAAAACAAGTTTTAAACCTCAACCAATCAAGTCTAAAGGCACCCATTCACAGCTAAACCTCACTGACCTGGCAGGAGCTTTGACTCTACCACAGGAGAAGCTAAAACATGTCCAACATGAATCACAGCCTGACTGAATCAAAAACATGCCTGGGAAGAAACCCCTGACTGTTAGCGATCCTGTTTTTATCATAGACCAACTTTTGATCATGAACTCCTCGCATGTCAGAGAGGAAAGCTTGGGAAGTCGCCTCAATGGGTATGAAAAAGTACAACATAAGGTTTACATGCTCTCAATGTGGTTCTCATTTCAGCAGCTTGGACTCTGCATGCCATTCTCTAACTCTGTGAAGTGCAGTAACATCAAAACATGTCTGTGCCATCAAAACATCCCTTTGAAAGCCCTAGGATATGAAGTGGCACGAAGTTTGGAAATTGTAAAATACAGCCAAAAACGTTCATAAGTTTGCTATGCAGGCAAAGGTGGACAGGAGTAAGTCAACATGATGTAAGGTGATTAAAAAAGTCTGGCTATGGCTAACGTTACAGNCCCCCTTCAGATTTGAGTGTCAAACAACCACATGGAATATTCTTATAAAA
The DNA here is from genome assembly GCA_029875015.1 of Lepomis gibbosus. Lineage (NCBI taxonomy): Eukaryota > Metazoa > Chordata > Actinopteri > Centrarchiformes > Centrarchidae > Lepomis > Lepomis gibbosus. The sequence goes on from JAPMOB010236870.1 coordinate 21,274, forward strand.
TAAATAAAGACACTGAACTTGAACTTTCCCCTTTCGAAATGCAAACCTCACTTTAAAAAGAAATCTTTCCGTTTATGTAACGTTATCGCACCACAGGCTAAGTTACATGAGGATGTGTTGGCTACATGTTCTGGACAGACAATGTTTCAAAACACAAGCTGACAAACGTTACAAGACCATTTTGATGCCGTGTATTTTGTTTCATACACGACTTTAGCAATTTCAGAAGCAGCGTTAGGTCGTAAAGACTGCGCTTTGAGAAGTTAATGTTACGTATTATTCTGTTTCCTAACAGAACTTACGCAAAACTCAACTGTTAAAATTGTAAATTTAAAAGTTCATGGCTAAATGCAAAACTTGTCTACATTGTAATACATGAGCTTAGAGTTTTTCGAAGCAGTATGGCCTTATGATAGAGTCGGCGTAAATTGTATCTAACAAGAACATTTACAGTATTAAAATGTCAACTTTTACAAATAGTTCCAGATGCCACTTCTTGCTACCGTCTACAATGGTGTACTGTATTCTGGTAGTCCGAAGTTGTTGACAGAACAGACGACCTAGAATTAAATTTAAAATGTTGTTAACGCACGCGGTCATTTGGGTATCAGATGTACGCCGAAATGAATGGTTACACCTAACGTTCCTTGAAATAACTTGCTTCAAATCCCTTGAGTTGAGGCTGTTTGACGAGAAGCAAACAATTGTGAAATATCGAGGTTACGAACGGAGTTCGTGGGTTGTTGCTGTCCATACAAGTGAGCTCGGCACTATAAGGCTGGAGGTAAAGCTTGTAAATTATTGTCAGCTTATTATCAACAAATGTCAACTTACTTTCTGTGCAACGCATCCCATCACGAAGAGTAGATATGTTGTCATAAAAACATGCGCCCCAAGCGACGTAACACAACTCATTTTCCTTTAATTGTTCCTTTTTAATGCGACGCACAGTGAACCATATCCCGCTCCTCTGCTTCCCTCTCATTCACCTGAAGTATCGGGAGCGCGCTTCCATCGTTCATGGGCGAACTCGAACACCAGTCCCCTAACTTAGCTGAAAACTCTCCTATTCTTGACTTTATGGTAACTTCAGCATTATTTATATTTAATTCATTTTAAAAGTAGCATTTAAAAAACATAATAATATTATTGTGGATTGTCTAGTTTATCATGATCATAAACTTAAATCTTAGGTCTTGGCATCATATTTATTTATTTATTTATTATCATATTTATTTAAGATTGATTCCTTCTTACAATCTAGCAGATAAAGAAAACTTACATACGTGTTATGTGTTGTGCTATTTGTGTGTGTGTGCTTTCTACAGAAAAACACCTTATTTGATTGATGAATTTTGACTGTAGCCTAAATTTAGGCTACATGTGAGTGTTTGACTCCTAAATTCAATGTCAACTTATAATTTGGGAGCTCTTTGATAATCCCAACAAACACTTACATTTCATTTTGTACATGCACAAAGATTAGAAGATTTAGCAGCACAGGATTATGGCCAGGGCCTATCCACACAGCTGGATGAAAAAACTGTCCGTTTGTTTAACAAGGTGTCAAAGGCAGTGCATTCAGACCAAACACAGGTAGGCCGGCATAGTTTCTTAAGATCTTCTATTACAAAATGTGTTAGGTTACCACTCTCTTCGATATGTTTTGTAAAGAGCTAGAAATGTCAGATCTGTTTTTCCCCCCACACATATGCTAAACACCTTTGTCAGAGCCATTAAAGAAGGTAACTGAGTGTGGTTGATGTTCAGTGCCACTCCTTCAACCACCCACACTCAGGATCTCAGATCTCATCCAAGCTATTGTGTCATGCACCACTAATATGTGACTTGCCCTTTTGACAAGACTGTGTGGGCAAAACAAGTAGAATGTTAAATAGCCTACTGAATTAACTGAATGCAGAATAATGTGGGGGAGATATCTCAAACAAACAATTTCTGAGGAAGGAAGGCTATAGGAAACACAAACTGGAGCGATTCATTCATAAGAAGGTGAATTATTTATCATAGATGGCTTACATTTCTGGTTTCAGAAAAGCTTATTATGGAGATACAATATCAGATCACACTCTGTAAATGTTTTCCAATACAGTGTCATTCGTGATACTACCACTAGATGGCACCAATATAAGAATATAAGTTTGAAATCGCACACGGTGGTTTTAAATCAGTTTTCTAAAATTTTTCATTAAAACGTTTTATTTTACCCTATGCTTTTATGGTTGTGCCTCTGTGTGCCTCTAGTTTGACTATGTCATTTGACTTAAGACTTGGATATAATATGACACTTGTGTAATAGCCTACACATTTATCACTGTTTCTTGTCCCCAGGTTTCTGCATTAGATGGTGTCCATTCAATACTATGCTACTCTGTCCGTTAGGAGCCATGTAGTGTTTGGGTGTGCTATGAACGATTCATGAACAATAAAAAAATCCTTACTGAAAAAAATAAAATTTGTAAAATTGCAAGAAAGATGTGATATGCTGCGCCTAAATTAAGCTTTCTTGTTTTCTTTTCTCGAGTCTTTTGCTTAACTAGTACACCCCCTCCCCTTTTGT
>JAPMOB010236870.1:23870-37175 GCA_029875015.1 Lepomis gibbosus
GGGGGGGGTTGTTGCTCGGTGTTGTTTGTAGGAGTATTTGTTTAATTTGCGCAGGCAATGATTGTATTGCAGGCCCATCTATTTTTGTGTACGCTATACATAAGAGACAAAATCTCTTATGTATAGCGTACATATAGGAGTAAATATATATATTTTTTTTCTTCCCCTACCAGAGATATAGAGATATGTTACAGCCGGTCCTCAATGTCCTGTTAATGTATGTTAATATAGGCCTACTATATGTATGCTATCAAATATATAATTTTAACTCAAATTCTTTATGTGAAATCCAGCATAATCTCTTTACATTGAGCAGTGATTTGCGTATTGTGTGCGCATAATGTGCAAGGTATTGGGGCAGGCTTTAAAAACGGGCACCGGCAGCTTGAAATGGCACTTGGCAGTACCCCGCAGCTGCAGGTTACCTGCAGACAGCGGAACTCTTTGGCCACAAGAGAGAGGTACAGTACCACATCCGACAGGTTTACCAGTAGTGTTGTCCGTTCCATATTATAGTTCGTGCAATAAATGTATTATTGCCATGTGCGTTTGCAATATAATTATCTCATAGAATTATCATAAAGAGTTTTATACTTAAAGTCCAAACGTTGTGGGAATACCAAACAGACACTTCGTTGTCTGATAAGCTGTATGTGTTTGTTCTCAGTCTTTGGTTCTTGTGTTTGTTGTGTTTCTCGTCGGACAGCTAAGGGACGGAAACCAAACAGCCACGTAGTAAAAGGCGAAGCTCGCTAAAAAAGGTGAGCGTTTATTGTCTTTTGTTACATTGACCGAAATTGTCAGTTTATAATTTACACACGGGGGCTGTAACGTACTTGTGCGACAGAAGGTAAATCGTTGATTTATTAAAAAAAATATTGGACAAATCACTTCTCTGCATGGGCGCTGGCGATTCAAGCTAGCTAGTTAGCTAATTTAGCTTGACAGGTCCCGTCGTAAACACAACTAAGCTAGCTAGCTGTCGCGCTAGCATCGCAACGACTACCTTTAGCTCTGTCCTTCTTGTCATTCGCCGGTAGAGTTTTACTAAACCCAGTCATTACGTGAGGGCAATATAATTGCATTTACATTTACGTTTATCAGTGACTGTCTCGTTCTTATGAAGTGATAACTTCCCAACAAGGCAGCGTGAAACCGTGCTGAACAGAGGTTAGCAAAGTAACACAGCTGCTGTCAGAGAGCTAAGTTATCTTAGCAACACCGCCGTGAAGTCAAAGGTTATCATTAATAGCTAAATTGACAGATAGAATATGATAATTACCTAATTTAAACATGCACGAGTTTTTAATAATAACGCTGTCGTCACACTTGACAGCTACTTACCTTGTACTCTTAATGAAGACAGACACGAATGACTATTCTTTTAATTCATAAAGGCAAACCGGGGTTTTCCTGTCTAACGTTACAAATGTACACACTTTGTAAGCATTGGTTATATAGTTATCATTTTTTGTGCACTTTCGGCAAACACATGAGAAGCCTCCTCTTACGATAAAATGAATATCGCCTCACCACAATCTTAACAAAGTTAAAGAGATTGAATTTAAATGCAGGTGTGCCCCTTGATAAGGCGTAGGTCTGACTTGTAAACAGATTGTACAGAGGATTTGAATCGATCTTTAATCTAAATGAACCTTAGCCTATAAAATGGAAACGGTCGGTGGTGGCCTGTCATGATTGTTAATTGATTTGTCTTTTTACTGTGTAAAAGTAAAGGGATTCACTGTAAGTTGCTAGTTAATCTGTTTAACGCGACGCAGTCTCCTTAGTAACAAAGCCAGCTTGTAGCGCTTGACTCCAGCTCATGTTTAAATTACAGCAGGCTGTATTGTTACATAACACAATCACTGTCTAAGACAGACCACTCCTAAGGAGCTGCAACTTCTTCTGTCATGTATATCGATGTTGATAACACATTATCCAAACAGGAGCTTCTAATTATAAGCAAGATGTTAAATATAATGTTTTCTGTCTTTAGTGCTGACTGTGTTCAGAAGTGTTTGTGGACACCGGCGTGCTCCCAGCTGGCCTGCCTCCTGAGAAGATGGTTTAGTGAGACGGTCAGCAGTATTGTGACTGTTCAGTTTCTTAATGGAAATGGATACTCACCAGTCAAAAGCAGCTCAGATGGAGGCGAATGTTTGTCAAGAAGACCATGTTATTAAATCCAAAGAGGCTGGAGCCCATGCTGTGGGAGGTGAAACACAACTGAAACAACAACAACAAGGGATGGAGAACAGACAAAACACAAACGGGGGTATTCCTAATGGTGAGTGGCCATGCTGTCTGGGCGGGTTATGATTAGGTTTCATTGTATATAAAGGTATGTGCTGAAATTATGTCTTACTGTGACAACCTCACTACCACTAAGTGGCAAAAGCTATGAATTGGTGAGAGATGTGACGATAGGAGAAAAAACAAACTAGTGAAAATCTTTAAAAAGCAAAGACCAAGCGACTATGCAATGACTCCTATGACAAAATTAATGTATATATATATATACCCCAACATCAGGGAGGTAATGTCACAGTACATAAAGCCTTTATGCATGTGTAGGTGTGGTCCTGTCAGAACACAGTATCTGTCAGCCTAATGAAAATCACAAGGACATTGTGGTTGTCTGTGGACAGGTTTGTAAGAAATATTTAGATTTGTGCTTGAGGTATTGTTACACAGCTCTTTTTCTTTTCGGGAATGCAGGTCCTGACTATTGTGTGTTAGCCTCTCAGGGGGAAGTGACCGCAGTAAGCTCGACATAAAGAGACCTGACATGCATAGTTTAGAAATAATTTTGTGTTGGGCTTCCCAAATAAAACATCTGTCATTATAGGTTTTTTGCAACCGTGATTCTGCTTTCACAACAGCAAGCAGGTGAGCCGTGCATTGTGGAGGCTTGTTTATAATTGGTGGAGCCGATTGAAATAATTTAGACACACGTTACCGAATGACATTAGTGTTGTGCCAGGTTAGTTACCAGGAAGAGTGCAAATGCATTCAGTGAAGGTGGACCTTCAATTTTAAAGAAAGGGAATGAAAAATATAACATGTGAATTGTTTAATTTATCATTTTAGTGTTGTTTTATCAATGATGTTTTGCAAAGCAGGCTAACACATCGCTCATGTATCAAAATAAGTGCTTTTTTTTCTTCTGCTGGCTTTGTGTTATCAAACTTATTCATTATTATGCACTGAATTAAAAATCTCAATCATTTTCCTCGTAAAGCAACATTTTTTTCATGATGATCTGATCATGGTCGATCACTTGATCATCCTGTGTTACTGTTTGAAAGCCAGCTCCAGACAGCACTGAATGCAGCATTGTAGACAGTATTTTGCATACATACCTTACATTTAAATAATGCTTTTCATAACACAAAGTGATTAAGGTTCAAAACATGCAACCTACGTTATTAGACATGATCTGAAGTATACAGTGCAATATGGAGGGGGGTTACATATTTTGGCAGACCATGCAGCATGTCCAGCCTGGTAAGACAAGTAGGCTAACTTAATCGCTTTGTAAATTGTTTGGCATCATTGTCATGATTAGTTAGAGGAAAATGACATAGTCACCTTGGTTTTTCAGTAACGTTAGACTTTCTCAATTTAGTGCAATGAATATTATGAAGCCGGTTAACGAAGTTTGATAGCACGTAGCCTTCAAAAGAATAAAATCATTTATTTTGATAGATGAGCCGTGTGTTAGCCTGCTTTGCAAAACCTTGTTGATAAAAGCAATAACCCTAAAATGATAAATAATAATAAACATTCCACATGTTATATTTTTCATTGACTTTGGTAAAATCAAAGGTCCACCTACACCAAATGCATGCGTGCTCCTGCAGCCAGAGGCACACTTCCTATCAGAAAGTAACTACCTGGGCACGGGATCAGATATGCGAGACTGATTGGCCACAGTCAAGTTGAAAACTGTCCGATTCTGGCTGATCATTAGTGCATCTGCAGTTCACAGCGGGCGGCTGTGGCTTAGGAGGTAGAGGGGGTTCAATACCCGGCTCCTCCAGGCCACATGTCGAAGTGTCCTTGGGCAAGATACTGAACCACAAATTGCCCCTGGTGGCTGTTCCACCAGAGTATGAATATGCATGAATGTTGATTTCTGTTTGAGTACTTAGGCTCAGTGTATGAATGTGGGTGTGAATGGTGAATGCGTAGTGTAAAAGTGCTTTGAGTGTATACAAATACATTCTTACATTCTTGCTAGTAAGACTTTCCTTGTGCTGGACTAGCTTGTTTCCAACTGTGCTCTCTCGTCTGCAAAGTCCTCTCCCTTTATTACTGGTATTTCTTTTATCTAACACTTGTATCCTGTCATGGATGACCTGTTTCGGTGGCTACTACAAAGCCTGAGGCCTTGTACTGCTCCATGTTACACGGCTCTTTGAACCAATGAGTTAAATAGCTGAACTAAATTTTAATTCGTTATCATCAGGGGGCCACTATGCTTATAGTCTACAGTAGTTACAGGGCAATAGGACAATATGAAAGTATTTGAGCCTTTAAATATTTCTGAAAAGTTGGGGCACATGCAAGAGAGGGATTACAAAAAAGGTCACACTCAGTGCAGCAGAGACAGAGATTTCCTGTCATAGAGGTTATTTTCTCAGACTTGACAATGGGCTTCATTTTCAATTGAAGGTAGTTTATTTCAATTGTAGTATGAACGTATTTTTGGCAAGTATTGTACAATGTTTAAGTTTGTATTTAAAGTCTCAGAAAACTTGTTTTTCTCTGTAACGTTAAAAAAATCACAGCTAAATAAGCAACAACCCAAGTTTAATTTTGGGAAAACATCCTTAGGTATTATTAAGACTCAACCACACCATCAGTGTGGTTTGATCTGATTTTTTTTTTTTGACAGTGGCTTGGCACCATAAGCAAACAACCACACAACTGTCATCAGAGTTAGTTTCAGTTGCTAAATTCTGATTTGTGTGCAAACATATGTGACACCACCCCTCTCCCCTTCAAATCGGCAGCTTGACAAAGTTTCCCAGCCGGCTTGCCAAGTGGAATAACTTTGCAGTCTAAGTTCATAAGAACTTATCATGACTAATTGTCACATTCCTCAGGGCTTCTCTTCCCCGTTCCCTTTCAGGTCCTGTCAGTTCTGACGTGATGCCAAATGGAGACGGACTGGCAGAGGGCTTCGGTGCTGCGGGGAACATCCATATAAATGGGTCCCTGCCTTTGACAGCACCTCCCCAGAGCACCAGCTCCCCTGTCAACTCCCAGACCCAAGAGCCGTCCCCAGGTGTGGCTGCTTATCCACCCATGATGCTAGAGAAGTCTGAGGGGGCTAGTGCTGAGGTCACGGTTCACACGGGTGATTCATTACAGTCGCTCAGACTCAGTATGCCTATGCAGGAGACTCAATTGTGTAAGCATAAATTTATGTGGAGTGAATGCCCCCTCATTATCCCCATGTATTTTAACCTAATTTTGCTGTGGGATGTTCTGCATTTTTGGCTTTGCATTTTAACTCCCTTGTCTGTGTATTATCTAAACAGAAGCATCCCGTGGAAATTTGTTGTAGTTGAGTCTACCCCACTTTCTGCAACTTGCATAGGCATTTGATTGCTTGATTAGAATTTGGTGTGGGTGCTTTTTTTTATTTTTTGGAACACTGTTTGGACTAATGGCTGCGGTTTGGAACTAATCCCTCTAGTGTGTTATCTTTTTGGTGGTCAGTGTTCACGATTATGAAATGTAATATTTTTAGGCTTGCACAAACTGTGGTGATTTTGTTTGGCTTCACATTATAACTCCCACGCAAGAATCTCTTTTGATGGTGCATGAACATGACTGAGCCAATGTTTCAATCTGTTTGATGCATTTAGAGAAGTCTTCATTTCACTCATTGTGATATCAGGAATACTAGCTGCATAGCTCTCGGTGAAGGTTCTCAGTCAACCAGGCCATACTTACAGCTACAGTAGAGGGAGGGTAAAATCAAGGGCATCTGGACTTGGTTGAAGATACAAGAAGCCTCTCATTTAACTGACTGGCTGGGAATCCCAGGTATTTAACCTCTGTGGGATTGTTGTCAGGATGATTGATACCGCTTGGTTCATTAGTGCTCCTGGCTGTTGCGATGACATCCTGACAACCATCCCACAGAGTTTATGTACTAGTGAATCCCTGTCGGCCAGTCAGAACTAAAGAAGCCTCTTGGATGCAGCAAAACGTCTGGTATTTTCAATCAAGTCCAGTTGCCCTTGACTTTAACCTACCTTGGGTAGCTGCACCTGTTGCAGTCATGACTAAGTAATATTGTTTTGTGAGTAAACTAACCAAGCAAATGGAGATATTTGATATAGCAAAGGGCACCCTTTAAATATGTGTAAATAAATTGCTGTGGTGCAGTTCACATTCCTGTTTTTGGCCTAACATACTTTCCCTTTAGCCAACCAGCAGCCATCATTTGAGATGGAGAATGAGGAGAAGATTCGCTTGGAGGCTCGGCGGCGTCTTGAGGAGCAACTCAAACAGTACAGAGTGCAGAGGCATAAGGAGAGGGTGAGTGAATGGAGAAGTTGTCAGGTTATGGACAGTAAAAAAAATTAAACCCTTCCTCATGAGGTGCTCATGTTTCCTCGACATGCTTCGGCATTATGTGAACATGGGATTTCTATGTTTGTTTTACTATCTATTTTGATGCTTTATGATTCATGCTTGTGGAAAGTAACTGAGCTGATGTTGGCTGCTTAACATGCTATTTTCTTGGAAAATGTAAACCACAAAGCTTTTCGGTTTGGAGTGCCCTAAATTGTCTATTTACGTCACACTATGTGTTTCAAGCTGGGCAACCTTGTGTCAGATTTTGTCAGGATGGCGGTACGATGGTTCATTTCTTTCAATCTGTTTGCAGTCTCACCGCAGCACCCCCAAGAACAGGCCATTCAGCACCCTAGATCCAGAGCTCATGCTGCATCCTGAGGCTCTGCCCAGGGCCAACACTCAAGCCATGACCAAGGAGTATTCCTTCCTGAGGACCAGTGTGCCCCGTGGTCCCAAACTGGGTAGCTTGGGAATTCCCCCTTCCAAGGAGAGAAAGTCTAGATCACCCCGCCCAACCAAGATCCATTCCTTGGCTGACTACAAGTCTCCTGAGAATGATGATGGTGGTGGAGGAGGAGGTGGAGTAAGAGCAGCAGACAACACCATGAATACCCTCCAGTCCACGTTTAGCTCAGTGTCCACTTTGTCTGAGGTCAGTGTGATGTCGGAGGGCAGCACCTGTGAGACAGAGGCCCAGCCTGGTGCTTCACTCCAAATCGGGGACAATGTCTCAGAAATTGACGGCAGTGAATCAGGAACAAGGCCAGCGAACGATGGCAACGACAGTGACAGCTCATCTTACAGCAGTGTGTCTACCAGAGGGACATACGGGATGCTCTCCGCTGCAGTAGAGAGGCAGCGGGGACCCTACACAGTGGAGGGAAGGGAGATTGCACCAGAGGCGATGGGTCATTTCCCCTCCTTGCAGGAGGTGCTGCAGGCAGCCAGTGAAGAGCAGCACCTGCTGGAGCTGGAGCAGGAGAGAGAAGGGACTGCGGAGCCTCAAAGCCGCCGGGACAGTTTCTCCAGCAGGTATTTGTCAGCATCAGATGGGAAAAGAATAAAATAACAACTACAGTATACAAATCTAGGCATTAAAAGTTTTGTTTAATGCCAGACTAAGCCAATATTAAATTGAGATTGTAAGAAATGCGATTTCTCACATCAAGAGAGATGGAACTTACAAATGTCTGGCCTTTTTGTTTGTTACTGTAGATAACAATTCATTCATTATGTAAATTGTTAGACGTTTCTGTCCAACATCTAACTGGCACTAATGCTGTTTACATTTGTTTCAGTGTTTCTTTGGAGAGTTCAGTGATGGGCCATGATGAAATGTTGCAGGTGTTGAAAGAGAAAATAAGACTGGAGGGTCAACTGGAATCTTTGTCATCTGAGGCCAATCAGGTAAATATAACATATCTCCTATAGTCGGTCAATCGTGCTATATTAGCCATTATGGAGCTTGTACCCTCTGCTCTTTTTAACATCCAAATATTCTTGTAAATACTTACTCAGGACTATGGCACAAAGATTTTCAACATCAAATCTTGTTTTTGGTAAATGCTAACCCAAGGACATGTCTTGGAAAAGCACATAAAATAACTAAATTAAATAATTCTAATAATAGAAATTATTCTATATTTGCAAATTTGGTTTGTCGTATTAGAGCCAGTGTATTGTTTGTATCTCGTATCTTTTTTTCATTCACTGTAGTATCTTACTTTAGGATGCTAACAGGACTAGGTGTGTAAGCATAAATATGTAGCGTAATAACATTTGTTATTCATTTTTATTTTAGTAGCAGAAAGACACATAAAATATATATATATTAAAAAATACACTGTATGAATTATGCAGGAGAGGTTAGAAACCCCCAAAAGCATATAGTGAAACCTCCCTTCTGGATTTTCAATTGATATTATTCAAAATTTAACTGTAATAAGATGTGTTGCATATTTAACTTTGCCTGTAAATGTTAGTACTGATAGTTCTAATAAATGCCAGGTCATGCATCACAGCATCCAAAAAGATTACATTTAGCTTGATGGCTGCCCAGCTGACACTATATTGGAAACACCGAGAATAATTGGGCACAAGTGCTGACCGAACTGTCCTTTCCTCCAGGCTCTCAAGGAGAAGACGGAGCTTCAGGCCCAGCTCGCTACAGTGAATGCTCAGCTGCAGGCCAAGAAGGAGGAGGCTCAGTTCAGCCAGGAGAAGCAAAGCGCCCTCAGTACGGAGGTTGGCACGCTGCGGCAGAACTGCAGCCAGCTAGAGAAGGCCATGGTGGAGCTCCAGGGCAGTCTGGAGAGCAAGAATGCTGGCCTGGCTTCTCTGAGCAATGACCTGAAGGTGGCTGAACACCAATACAACAGGCTCATGGGGAAAGTGGAGGAGATGCAAAACACTGTAGCCCTGAGAGACAATACAGGTGAGTGATGGAGACCCAGAGAGCTGAGTGTAATAATAAACAATCAACATCTGTAATTGTGCTTTGACTTAATGAACCACCCGATGTGGTGCTGGAGACCACCCTGACTACCAGTTAGCATATCCAAGATTAATATGCACGATTAATCCATGATTAAAGATGTTTGGCTCTTACACGTTTGCAGTTCAGGAGTTGCGTCAGCAGATGGGGGGTCTGCAGAGCCAGCTTCAACAGGTCCAGCTGGAGCGCAGCACCCTGCAGAGCCGGATGAAGACCTCCCAGGCTGAAATTGACTCACTCCAGCAGGTCAGACAGTGGTACCAGCAGCAGTTAGCAATGGCCCAGGAGGCGAGAGTGCGACTGCAAAGCGAAATGGCCAACATGCAGGTACGGCTGACTCTGATGTGGTTCATTTTTCGTCAAGGTTTGATATTTGTCAGGCAAGAGTTGACATGACACTTTTCTCTGCCAGGCTGGACAGATGACTCAGATTGGTGTTGTGGAACATCTGAAGCTTGAGAATGTGACTCTGTCCCATCAACTCACAGAGACTCAACACCGCTCCATCAAAGAAAAAGAACGTATTGCTGTTCAGCTGCAGAGCATTGAGGTATACTCTCCAACATCCCTTTCCCTTAAGTCTATATAGCCACCTAGTTAACCACCCATAAGGTCATTATTCATTCAAGCAGGTGTCTCTAAATATGACTAACAGTTTATATAATTAGATATAATTTTTTCCAACTGTCGGGGCATATTTTTTTAAATCAAACTAGCATATTGTGTAAAACCTTTTTACTTTCTGTGACTTAGACCGACATGCTGACGCAGGAAGCTGCTTACAAGCAGATCCAGGATGCAAAGACCATGGTGGAAGATGATCTGCAGCACAAACTGGAGGAGTTTGAGGATGAGCGAGAACGCTTAATGAAACTGGCCAACACAGCCAGCACCTTGGAAATGGAACTAGAGCAGGTAGTCAAACCAAACAGTAGTTTGTTTTCCACCTTGCATGGACTGTAGCATTCTTATGTATTCTTCTCCAAACTGCCTTTCACACTCTGTCCCTCTTAGATGAAGTTGACCCTTTCCCAGAAGGATGTGCAGCTGCAGTCACTTCAGAAAGAGCACCTGGAGCTGATGCGCCAGCTGACCACCACTCAGGAGAACCTACAGACCAAAGAGCAGTCCATTAACCAGCTAGAGGCCCGCTACCTGGAACTAGAGGCCCAGCTGGCCGAGCTGCAGACAGAGAGCAGCGCCAAGGACGACAACATCCAGTACCTCCAGAATGAGAAGATTGTGCTGGAGGTAGCGCTGCAGGCAGCCCGAGCCGACAAGAGCCAACTTGATGAGGGTGCCGAACGGCTTGGAGAGGATGTTCTTGTAGCTTCAGATATCTTGGATCAGCTCAGACAGGAAGTCCAGGTCAAAGCCAATCAGGTATGAGACCGGTAGGCAGTGAAAACATTCCCTTTTGGCCGTCATATTCCCCTTTATGTCTGTAGTGACGCCTTGATTTAGGTTTGTTACGGTTAAAAACTATAAAGCTTTATAGGAATTGCGGAGCTGCTAATGACTTGGTTAGACATGAGCTCACACTCCTCAGAAGCCCTGTTTCTGTATCCATTTGATTAAAGGTGTGTGTGTTCTCTGTTCAGCAGAATTCAGGTGGCATTTTGCTTTTTTTTGCTTTTCTTCTGGGGTCCCCACTCTACCACCATGTAGTGAATAATGAAGGACATTTGCTTCGTTACAGATTCAAACTCTTCAACAGGAAAATGGTTCCCTGAAGAAACAAGCTCAGAAACTGAAGGAGCAGTTCCAACAACAAAAGGTAATACATCTCCCTTGCTCTTACATGAGATCATGTACAGCTCTCTCGTACTCGGTGGAGTTAGTAGAAGCCAGGGAGAAGCGTAGACAGTTTAGACTTTATGTACATTTATAAAACATTTGTCAGGAGTCTCCCCGCTGGCTCATGCTGAGGCTGTCGTGGGAGGATGTATTGTAGGGCCAGATGGCTGTCGTCTCAAAAGAGTGCTGGTTGACACGCCTCAGTGGATTAAGCAGTGGTGGATGCTGCTTATTTTGCATTGACAGGCTGTCATGAAGAGGGTGGAGTTTTTTGACAGATTGACAGAAATGTGAATTTTATTCAATAAATTTTTAAAAAGAGTTTTTCTGACTCATCTTGCTCCATCAAATTGTATCTGGGCTGCTTTCAGCTATCTAAGAAAAGCAATCTTGTGTGCCTCTGTTGGTAAGGAAGAAAGTACAGTAACTGGTAAATGGAAAGTTACAGGATACTGGAAAACGACTAAGACGAGTTATTCACTGTCTGTTTTGAAGATGCTATGTTCGATTTTGGTTTGTGGAAAAGTGGGAAGATATAATCTTCCCAATTTGTCCTTCTATACAATTTTCTTTATCGTTTTATGTTTCTTTGTTCCTAATACGGCTGCACATGGCACACGTGTACAGCTGTACCTACATTAAATTTGTAAAGCAATTTGAATATATTTGAAAGCTTAAAAGCTCTTCATTATCAAAACCAACCTGAATCACAGCTTACGCTTTTGATAGTTTGCTGTAGTATTTTTTAAAATGTTTTTTTTTAGTTTACAATGTGTGTTAGGCTACTGAGGCTGAGGAAATAAAGCCTGAAATGTATATAGACCTTTTTTCACTTTCCAACAACCATATGAAATGTATCTAACTCAAGTCGAGAGATGGTGCAGTGTGGGATTCAGCTCCTGTTGCAGCCCTCTCTCCTTCACTGTATCTCCAGAATGTCATGAAAAGTATTTTGCCACCGTCTCTGTCAAGACAAATATGAACAAGACTTCTTACACTCCTTTAAAAGGAGAGAATAGTCTCTTCATTAGTTATCTACAATGACTTTACAGGTGATGGTGGAAGCCTACCGTCGCGACGCCACCTCCAAAGATCAGCTGATCATTGAGCTCAAGTCCACCAAAAAGCGTCTGCTGGCCGAGGTGAAGGACCTGAAGCAGGAGCTGCTGGGCGTTCAGGGGGAGAAGCAGAAGGCAGAGCTGGAGCAGGCCCGGCTGCAGAAGGAGGTGGTGAGAGTCCAGGAGCAGATGAGCAACATGGAGGCCCATCTGCAGGCCATTCAGACAGAACGGGATCAGCTAGAAACCCAGGTCCAGGTAATTATAAATATTTTAATTGATTCAGTAAGTAAGTAAATGTTGATGTTTTGAATGTAGTATAAGCAAGTAAACTGTTCGTTGGCACCAAGTTTAGTGTGAATCCTGTTGTGACGTATTCAGCTTTTCTCCTTTCTTCAGTCTCTACAGTTAGACCAGAGCCAGCTAGCAGCAGTGACCGAAGAGAATGAAGGGCTGAGAAAACAGGTGGAGCAAATGGAGGGAGAAGCCAAAAAGTGAGTCATGTGCTGCATAGAGATTCGGGGAGCTTGATTCCCACAGCAGTGACTTGGACCATGATGCATATATCTAGTTATTTATAAATAGAGGCCATTGCTTATACAATTCCTAATCTCCACATAGACATATGAGTCAGTCCAAATATCTACGCGCCATGTGTGTAATCTATATTAAATGTGATTTTAAAGATGTCTGCACATCTACATTTTGTGTTCATATATATGTACAGCCCGCTGTCAGAACAGCCTGGTTTCTCCATGGAAATATTTCTTATTATGCATCAAACAGGGCCATCTCAGAGCAGAAGGTGCGTGTGAAGCGTCTGGGGACGGATTTGACCAGTGCTCAGAGGGAGATGAAGGCCAAACACAAGGCCTACGAGAATGCTGTGGGCATCCTGAGCAGGAGGCTCCAAGAGACCCTGACTGACAAGGAGACGGCCGAGGCAGAGCTGGTCAAACTCAAGGCCCAGATGTCAGATGGGGGAAACAGCCAGGTCTTACAGGTACTCTATAAACCCCCCCTCACCCCCACCCGTTCAGTAGAAAATTCTCAGCTACAACATATAGTTTGGCACAAAGTTTCAGGCAGTTGGCATAATGAAATTATTGTTAAAGTGTCAGTAGAGCATTATACAATGTCCAGGCTCCTATCCAGTCACAGTTCAGTTTGTATTGAACATACTGACAAAAAAAAAATCTGGGATTTTGTCAATACTGTTAAACCCCCCCTCCAGCCAGTTTTAACTGCCGTTTTTGGGGAACGTTCTTTCTCTAACAGAGAATGGGGGTGTGGTTAATAGTCGGACGTAATACATTACCATGACAACCAAAAACTGACCGGCTGGAGTGTTCA